>VDFB02115170.1:0-23416 GCA_007258455.2 Sequoia sempervirens | reverse complement strand
AATAAAAACTCTAAATTTTTTTAAACTGTTTTTTTAATTATATCTTCTATTTCGCCCTAAAAGGGCACTCATTTCATTCATTTGGCAAAATAGGAGAAGAAGAGAGAGTTGTGAAGAAAAATAGGAGAAGAGAGGGCAACCAGCAACTTGTTGAAGAAAAATCCAAGAGCATATATCATTTGGGGAGCTTCATACCAGCAAGGAGGTGCATTGAAAGCTCATTACCAGTGATTTGGAGGAGTTTCTATTGCATTCCAAGCTAAATCTAAGAGGTAAGTTCGATTTTAATTGAGTTTTTTTGTGTTTTTTTAACAAATATTTCATTGTAATTTGTAAAATTCACTATTCTTTTGAGTTTGCATATTTTTTTTACAAACCCTACTTGCAACTTAAATAATTTTAGAAACCCTATTTTGTGCAGCCACATTCATTTGCAAATCATACCATATTATTATTTTCACAATGTCTCATACCCCAGTCAGAAAAGACCCTGCTTGGAAACATGCTGAAATCTTTCCCGGAATGAAAAAAGGAGATGCCAAATGTTTCTATTGCAAAACAATATATCATGGAGGCATAAATCGATTAAAATATCATCTTGCATGCATACCCGCCCATGATGCAGTGGGTTGCTCTGTAGCACCTCCTGAGGTTGTTCGTGAAGTACAGGTGCAATTAGAAACTTTTGAAATGCAAAAAGAATTGAAAAAGAAACAGAAGCAGGAGTTGTTGAGTGTTCGAGTTGGACAGGGACTTGGTGCTGTTGGAGATGCTTCTTCCATGCCTCCATACCGTCTTAGTGCTAGTGCTTCTGGTAGTGCTTCTGTTTCTGCATCAGCAATGCCTATGCGTACTCCTAGTGCTGGTGGCGCTGCTACTGCTAGTGGTAGTGGCAGTGTTAGCATTGGCCCTAGAGTTCGTAAATCTAGGGTAGACTCATATTTTGTACCACGCACTACCCCTGGTTCCCAACCGTCGCTTGAGAGCATGGGTTGGAACAAGGACGCACATGATGCAGCCAAAAAGGCAATTGCAGACTTTTGGTACTACTGCACCATTCCCTTCCATGTAGCCAGGTAATTTTTTTTCGTTTAATTGTTTTAAAATTTATATTTAAATTTTAGAATCTAGATGTATCTCATTATTTCATTATCGAATTCAAATTTTACAATACTTATGTAACTTATCAATTTATGTATGACATGTTATAGGTCACCTTTCTGGCAAAACATGGTTGATGCGATAACTATATGTGGGGCGGGGTTCAAAGCCCCTAGTGAAGATGAATTAAAGGGCCCACTTTTGACTCAAAAGGTGGCAGATGTGAAAGCACAATTACAGGAGCAATGCAAGCAGTGGAGCATGATTGGTTGCACCATCATGACTGATGGTTGGACTGATAGGAGAAATAGGACGTTGCTTAATTTCCTAGTTTCCTCCGGAGGTAATTGTTCTTCCTTCAATGCATTGGAATTTGAATTTTATTTAGTGAATCACATAATTTAATATGGCTGATTTATGTTTTTTAATTTATTGAATAATTGGTTTTGTTTTTTTTTTCAGTTGACACCGTCTTCATTAAGTCCATTGATGCTTCTGGCCAATTCAAAAATGCCACATACCTATGTGAGGCCATAGAGGACGTGATAGCTGATGTGGGGGAAGAAAATGTAGTGCAAGTGGTGACAGACAATGCAGCAAATTATGTTGCTGCTGGTAAATTATTGATGGAGAGGCACCCTACTATTTTTTTGACTCCATGTGCCGCCCATTGCATTGACCTCATGTTGGAGGATCTTGGGAAGCTCCCATGGATCAAAACATGTGTGGAAGCAGCAAAAAACGTTTGCAAATTTGTATACAACCACACATGGGTGCTTAACCTTATGAGGCAATACATGGGGTTGAGGGAGTTGTCTCGTCCTGGCATCACCAGGTTTGCAACAAATTTTATCACGATGCAATCCTTGATTCGGTCAAGGGCAGCTTTGAGGCGCATGTTTACTAGTGAGGAGTGGTCTTCCTCATCCTTCTCTACAAGCACTGCAGGGATTGTTGTGGCTGATTGCATTTTTGATGAGCAAGGTTTTTGGACACCAATGGATGAGATTGTGAAGGTAAAATTTAATTCTTTATTATGTTCTAATTTTTAATCATATCTTACTTTTATTTGTTTATTTTCATTCACACTTATTTGTGCAACATGTTTGCACTTTGCCGTTTATTGAGCCCTTGCTAGTTCTCCTACGAGTTGCAGATGGGGAGAAGCCCGCAATGGGCTACATATATGAGGGTATGGATAGGGCCAAAGAGGCCATTAGATCAGTCTATGGTGGAGTTGAGGAGAAGTATCGTCCCATTTGGGATATCATTGATAGGAGATGGAAAACCAACTTGAGTTCATCCATGGCGTCAAGAGATGTTTCGAATCCGCCTTCCAATTCCCACCGCGACTCGCATGAGCAGAGAATTCTTAGTGGGCCTATACTTACATTGAGCGATGTTGCTCTGTTACTACACATGTGGTGCAGGAGATAGATGCCTTCACTAAGGCACAAGGAGCCTTCTTTGCACGTCAAATGTGCAAAGATAATAGGACAACATTACTACCAGGTAAAAATATATTTAAGGGCATAATTTTCATCTCTTTATATTATAATTTATTATTAAATGTTGAACTTGAACTTGAAACTTGAAATGTGATTGATTTTGTTTCTTTTTCTCATCTCGGGAGTAATAGGAACAGGTTTCGGTTCCCGATATATCAACCCCAGAAATATTGCTATTCAGAGCATTGAGAGCCTACTACAAAATTTATCCGTTGGTTTAATGGGAGGTTGTTCGAGTTACACTCCAAGAAGCGCAATAGATTTGATGCGCGGAGAGATGAATCACTTGGTATATGTTCATTACAATCTTGCCCATGCTGGTGAAGCTTGACCATGACAAGTTCCATCACTCCAGATTTATAGGTTGATCCACACCAGCGGCCACTGAGCTGCCAAGCGTGCCTCTTTAGTGATGGAGGGACCTTGATTGTGACTGCAGAGAGAGAGTTTGTGCTGTAGCCAAGGGCTGTGAGGAGGAGGCTAGAGCAACAGGAGACATAGCACTGTGGTGAGAGCAAGGGACCAGATGCGGGTAGAATGTTGCCGCAAACAAATATCATCCGTGCCCTTTAGGACTTTTCTTCTTAGGGGTTGGATGCAGTCATAGAACATTTTGATTTGATGTCATATTTCATATTTCATATTTGTATGGAACATTTGATGTCATGGATTTCATATTCCATGAGTTTTGTATACATTTGACTAATTTTATATATCTAAGTAGGTTATTTCCTTCAGCAACGCAACTACAATGTGTACCTTATACTTATGTAATCGTTGTATACTTATGCATGTGATCAAATTTGCTTTTATTTGTGTTGTATTCAATAAAGGGTGCTTGAAACAAGTTTTAAATCCTTAAAAATCTCTAAATTTCTAGGGTTTTTCAACTTTTTTTAATTTTGCCGCGTCTGCGCCGCGTCCGCGTCCGGAGTCGCCGAGTCCCGCGCCGAGTCGCCCTCGCCGAGTCTGAGCCGCGTCCGCGTCTCGTTACTATGCAGTGAAAACAATATCTGTTGAAGTTCACTGTCAATTCCTGTATGGAACTGCATTGAAAACTAGGAATATTTTGTTTTTGAAGCTTTAAAAATCCAGAGGGTTTCCATCCTTGGGAAGAGAAGAAGACGAATGCATATCATTTCTTGAAAAATGTGATTGCTTAAAAAACTATGTAGAGGCTTTTTGAGAACACTCATCTTATTTATAACTTTATAGTTTATTTTGAGGAAATAAAAAATTGTGATTTTTTTTGACAAATATTCCTCTAAGTTACAAAATGTAATCATCCTTTCCAAACACCATTTTGCACCATGGGACTAGCAACACTTAAAATAATTACTCAAAACACCTTTTAAAATAATTAAATATAAGTTGCCTTTTAATTTTTACTTTTTGACAACTTAAATCAATTCCATAATTTCGAAAAGGGGACATGATGTCTAGAGACACTGTGAAGTTGGGGTTCATTCCCATTGCATGAAGTATTGAAGCCTATGTTAAAAAAAAATGTCACCAAAGCATAATTAGCAGGTTCAAAAATTTGATTCATTTTGGAGGCCAAAAAAGCCTCGAAATTCTAAATTTTAAAAAGCATTGGTCAAATTTCAATAGGATTTGAACCAGATATGGCTAGGTCTAGTAACTATGCTTGAAAGAATTAGCCTAAAAGGAAAATATGAACATCATATAAAGGTTATGAACTTATAAACCATAAAGTCATTTTGTAGCATATATCATAGTTGAAAAACTCGGACTCGACAAAAACTCGGGGAAAAACTCAGCAATAACTAGGCAAATTTATCAAACATTTGAAAATACACAATTTTTAAAAATATTCCTCAAAAACACACATATAAACTGAATTTGTAGAACATATTATTGATTTCATCATATACAAATCAAAATTTGAGTTTAATACATATCAATCATCAATGTATCAACTGGTTTCATCATATATAAATCAAAATTAGAGTTTATACATATTGATCATCAATGTATCATAGACCAAAAAACAAGTTCAACTTCTGAATACATATCAACTTCAAGTTTCAGTATCAAAAAAAATTATATATCATAAATTTCTTCTACAACTGAAACTGAAAAGCTTTTGTTGTTGCTGTGTGGGTGGTGCTGAAGTAGATGGTATAGTTGCAGTGTCCTCAATAGGAGGCTCAACAGGTGCCCCATCCATAGTGATAGGATCAAGCTGTGTGTGTGAAGAAATTGCTTCTGTTAGCTAACCAAGCTCGCCTTCTTCCTCCTCATATGCTGCCACTTTACTTCCCATTCAGCTGCCTCTACCTCCCTCTCCATCTCAACTAACTCATCATCACTTATCCATGGTTCCACATCGACCTCATTAGGCTCAACAATCCAATCTGAGAATGGATTAATGTCATCAAGGTCAAGTGCTTCATGTGAACTTTGCCCTTGTACCTTCTTCTCATGCAACCGAAGGTTGTACTGCACGTAGACAAGTTCATTCAAGCGCTTTTGAGTCAACTGATTGCGCTTCTTTGTGTGAATGGCCTCAAAGACACTCTAGTTGCGCTCACAACCAGATGCACTACAAGGCTGAGATAAAATACGAATGGAAAGCTTTTAGATTAGGCATTGTGGCATCATAATCTTGCCATGACAAATCTGCAAGGATAACAATTGCCATTTATAGCTTAGTAAGGATTTAATAAACTTAAACATTAACATAAATAGTAAAATAATATTAAACACATGAATTTGTTACTTGGTTGTAGAGTGTCTCTCCTACGAATGCAATCCTTGGAAGAAAACAATGCCCCTTCGGCCTTCTTATAGCTTTGTATCTCATCAAGTATGAGATCTTGAAGGTCATCATTATTAACCAATCTCTCAATACATGTGTTGAGGCCAACAAGAACCTCTGCATTTGCTTTTGAAAGTAGGAGAGAAATAAAACTTGGGGTTCAATTTGTAGGCAGCAACATGAATATGTTAGTGGAGTTGTTGGTTCCACCTTCGATCTATTATGCACCATATGGGTTCATATTTGGTCTTGTTTGACCCATATAAATGCTGAATTGCCTCTTTGGCCTTATCCATGGCCTCATATAGATACCCCATGGAGCTTTTATCCCCATCCACCAATCGTAGAACTCTAACCAACGGTTCTGACACCTAAATATAAAAAAATTAACAAAATCAGCAAGTTGAAATATTAGAAAGCAAAAAAATAAATCATCAATCAAAGTTTGAAAACTTACATTGATGATCTCCTCCATTAGTTTGGAAAATGTATCATAAAAAATGGTCTTCACGACCTTCTCTGCTTTAGGCTTCTTGCAATAAGGACTCTCCAACCATCTTTCACTCACAAACATGCACTTGAGGTTGGGCAATGTAGCTAAAATACTCTACAAGGTGAGGAAATTGGTGGCAAAGCGTGTGACTTTTGATCGCACGAAATCCTTACCATCAGTGTGCTCTCTCATGAGACTTAGGACCCATGTGTGATCGTAGATGTACTTTGTGATATTCCTCCCATCTTCAACCACATTCTTCACCCAACTTAGTTTCCTTATGTCCTCAAGGAGCAAGTCAAGACAATGGGCAACACAAGGGCTCCAAAATAATGTAGAATGCCTCAACATTAGAAATTTACCAGCTGTCACATATGTAGCTGCATTGTCGGTCACAATTTGAATTACATTTTGAACCCCCACTTCCATCACTACCTCATCCAACATGTTGCACAAGGTCTCAACATTTTTTGTTTCATTGGAGGCATCAATTGATTTTAGAAATACCAATTGTCCCCCAGAAGCCACTAAAACGTTGATGATTGTTCTAATTCTTCCATCCGTCCACCCATAAGATATAATGGTGCAACCATTCTTTTCCCAAATTCTCCTTTGTTCCTCCACTAGTTTGTGTGTGTTTTGGACCTCATTCTACAATAATGGCACACTCAACTCATGACGACTTGGGGACTTGAACCCTTTACCCGCCACAGTCAATGCATTGACCAACCCTTCTGTTGACGTGATTTTCGTGACCACACCAACATAGAATAAAGTCGCCAACGACTACTCTATCCTCTCTTGAACAAAGTTTCCTGCATGCTAAGATTGCGAGATAGATCATGCATTTAACTCCAAGGTTCCTTTAGTGCGAATAGTCTCAGTTGGCTCGATGTGTTTTGCTGGTATTTCAAGGGGACTTACACAATTGTTCGACAGTTGACAGCAGACAGTAGACTAAGGGCTTTCATGTAATTTGGATGATTTGGCAAGTGAGCACAAGTTTCTTAATTCTAACTAGAAATGAACTGAATTTAAAATGAGTGTAGGGCCTAAGAAGTTTATGCAAGATATGTGGAGTTCAACTTCATCAAACTTCAACCGGATTTTACCTAGCCTCACATCGGACAGCTTCAGCAAAATTGGTGCAATCTTCAGAGGAGTAACGAAGAATATTCAGATTATAATTCAACATACATGTACCATCACAACGATGCATACAAGCATACGAACCACAATCGAAGTTAAGTTTGAAATGATTTCCAGTTGATCACGCAAGGCAAACTCACCATCAGCAAGTTGCTAGTGGTATGGATAAAGAGAAGCTACTTCAATCAAACACCACAAATCCACAGTTACTAAGTACTTGCATGAAATGAAATCTACTTTACATTAAGCTACCTCAAGTTGCTATGTGAATTGGAAGGACGAAGAAGCCTCGACAACTACTCATAACAAAGAAGAAATCACCATCAATGAAAATTCTTTTATTATGAAAGCATTCACGACAACTTCTTACAAAGTATTCAAAGGGAAGAATTTCCTTCCTTTTTAATTTAGACTATACTATCAAACTACTCTACTTTCTACTCTATCAATTTCTCTCTACTCCTTCTTTGCTATCCTAACTCTGATCTAATGAGATACAAATGAGGGGGACTCCCCCTTTTATAGTTGGCCAAGTCCAACGGACGGCTCAGATTACAATCGGCTGGATGGCCCATTGCCACCAGCCCCAAACAACAAGATCTTCACTCCTAAAACCGCCACCTGCAGGAGTGGGGGTAATAAAGGATCATTAATGTCCACCACTCTTCTAGAAGATCTCAGCCTTGAAACGCTGTCACATTGCCTTGATTTTCTTCTTGACGTTGTTCTTCAACTTTGCTCGAGCTTCCATTCTTTTCTCCATCTTGAGTTTTGAAAACATTTCTTCTCTGTCACTAAGTCCAACACTTAGCCATTTTCTTGCAACTTTTCTTTCTTCGAGGTTGAAATGTCATCTTGATTATCATCACTTTAAGCTCACCATTGGTTCCTCGACAAGCCCCGGGTAAAATAAGCAAGGAGAAGGGTATTAGAACACTTCATAATATAAACTTTAATCATTTACCAGGATTTTCAAGTTTAATTTCAAGGGTTCATCGCCTTCACCAGCCAATCCCTTTATGCCTGAAATTTCAGGCACCAGCCAGCCACCTTCCAACCCATTTTGTATTCTCGCTCAAGGCATTTCACACTTGGATATTTCATCCAACTTTGCAGCAAACGCTGTATCGAATTATCTAGCATCCAAATCAAATCATCCGCTTAAGGCAAATTTTTATCTTGAAAACACATTGTATTCCTTGCCTTAGAAATTTTTCCAAATTTCTCTTGGGAAATTCACCAACCTGGTGCCCATTTAAAATCTTTACCTCAAAATCCTTGGCAAGCTGTGGAAGACCTTAAAATCCATTCCTCATCGATAATCATCAATACCCAGAAGAAGATTTTCTCCAGAACGTGTAGAATTCATGGGTATACAACGAATGGGTTCATTTAATTTTCGAATTTTGAACCTTAGAAAAAATAATTTTTTACCAAATTTATTTCCATTTTCAGTCCTGTGAGTATTTCTAGTTGCCCACCGGTAAATATTTTATCCACTGCCAAGGTACTACCCGACTTTCCTTTCCATCGCAACTTCATTCGCGTTTTCCGGTGAAAATTTCATACTTCCAAGTCTAGGCGTGATTTTCCTAAGAAAGAAAATATTTTTATGCCTTAGAAAAATTTTAAATCATTTAGCCTTTTTGGATTTTGCCTTAGGAATTTTATTCAACTTCATTCATTTTGCCTGTGAGGAAAATTTCATCAACTTCACTTAGGAAATTTCCTTTTGAATGCACATATCATGGAGGATATTTAATTCCAACGCCCAACATATTTTATTTATTGCATGGCAATTTCCAATGCCTTAGTTATTTTATCTTTTAACATCATGAACTTTGGGCGCAATTAGCATATATGGAAGAAAAAACTCCAGCGCGTTCGCTTGTCAACTCCCATTCACCTTACCTTAGGCGCATTGCACACCTGCAATGAGACTTTACTTCCAACGCCTAGCCAACATTAATCTTTTAATTTTACCCTCACACTCTTTATTCACCTTTTACTTACTTCAACTTGGGCGCATATCACACTTTATGAAGGATAAAATATTCAATGCCACTCTTGTCTATCTTGGGTGCATTTAGCACATGGTGAAGGATGAAACACATTCAAACACCCTTGACTTTTTGACTTTGCATGGGGGCATTTGAGAGGGAGAGGAGAATAAAGGCTTTTCCAACGCCCAACTTTGACCTTGTTGACTCTTTTGTAGCATGGGCGCATTTAGCATGATGTGAAGGATAAAGCTCACTCAAACGCCTTTGACTCGTGACTCTTGAGCTTCTTCATTTTTGTCCTTACATGCCTTTGCTTGGGAAAATATCATACTTGAGGGAGAATGAAACTTCAACTTAGAAAATACTTTGCATGTCACCACCTTGAGGGCACATTTAGGGGTGGCAGGTGGACAAACTTTATGCCTTAGAATTTTTTTAACACCCTCATCAAAGTGGGCGCATTTGGAGGCGTATGCTTCAAATTTTGAATACTTAGTAAGTTTTCCAACTCCTCCACCAGTCAAGGGCGCATATGAGAGGTCATGCTTCAAATCTTAAGGACTTAGTAAATTTTCAAGCATCACCTTTCACTTTGGGCGCATTCTCATGGGCAAGCTTTCACTTTTCTAACACTTAGAAAATTTAGAGGCCCCTCTTTACCTTGGGCGCATTTAGACCCTCATGCATTCAATTTTCATGCCTTGGTAGAATCTTCACTCCTCCAGCAACTTGGGCGCACTTGGGAGGTGGTACTTCAAATTTCTTGGTAGAATCTTCACTCCTCCAGCAACTTGGGCGCACTTGGGAGGTGGTACTTAGAATATTTTCAAGCTCCTCATGCAAAGCAAGGTGCATTTGGTGGGGTCCTCATCCAACTTTGCAACACTTAGAAGATTTTCAACCAGCTTCAAGTTCAAGGGCGCATTTCACGATGGGAGCCTCCAATTTGTAGCACTTAGAAGATTTTTCAAGCCTCTCATCTAGCTGGGCGCATTTGGACCCCTGAGGCTTCATATTTGAAGGACTTAACAAATTTTCAAGACCTCCTCTTCAACCTCAAGGTGCATTCAGGGTGCTTAGAAAATTTTCATCAACCTTTAGCTTTTAAAGGCGTTTTTCATTGGCTGGACTTGAAAATTTATCAATTTCAGTGAATTTTATTCCATTTGTCAAATTTAGAGTGATTTGTTCATGCTAACCCTAGCTTGCCCCAACTTTCTATTTTTAGAAAGTTCCCCAGATTTGGTGCTTTGAATTGGCTTTTGACTCTAAAGAGCTTGATTTTGCTTTGTGTTGACTCTCAGGATGTGATTGAACTGTCGGGGCCTGATGCCTTCCTGCACCTGCTATTTTTAGCAACTTACTAAAAATAGCAATTGCTCAGAATGTCTTCAAATTTTTGATGCCGATTGCCTGAAGGGTATTGATCGTGACTGGACGTTGCTTCTGCCTGGCCGTCGTGTTTCGCCCTTGATTTTAAGAAACCCTAATTCTTCTACGCAAGCCTGCTAAAAATAGTAAGTGCTTGATTCTGATATCTCCACAACTCCGTTTGATTTGAAATTTGAATGGCATGCTCCTCACCACGTGACTTGCCTGGCCGACATCGCCTCAATATTGACTCTGCTATTTTTAGCCTGTTTAAAATGACTTACTATAAATAAAAGCGTTCCGCCAGCTGGATAGCCGAAAGATATCGATCGCGCGGTTTACAACTATTAAAATTCCATTTTACGCCTCTTTTGGGTCCCTGCCGAAACCCTAATTATCTTGCATGCGATCAAACGACTCTCCGCTCTGCATTGTGACTACCAGGATTCTCAAGGCCGAAGGGCAACCGCCGAATGTATTCACAAAAAATAGCAAGTCAAGAAGCGATCATCTGCATGTCACATCGCTCAAAACCCATAAACAGGCCGACATGCAAGAAACCTCGATACGCAAACCAAAAATAGCTCTTTGAAGGTTGAACTTTGAAGTTTATTTATTTGTATGTTATACCGCTGCTGAAGGTCTCTGCAAAACCTGTATGAATTTCCAAACAATCAAAACTCGCATATAAGCCCAATTGCTCGAAGTCGAATCGCTAAAATAGTAAGCTGTCTGCTCGCTCAAAATTCTTGCCAAAGGAGCGCTGATGTGCTCTGAATGCAGTGTGATTGTTGAAACTTCAAGAATGCTGAAGGAACGCCTTGAATTGCACACTTACTAAAAATAGTAAGTTGCCAGAATCTGATGAAACTTAGCTGGAAACCTGCTGGAAGCATGCTGACATCAATGTTAAGCTCTGCTTTCAATTTATTCACCTCATTTGACCACAAATTGGCTGGAAAGATGGAAACCCTAATTTTTGGACTTGGCCAAAATTCACATTTAAACTCAATGACGGGCACGATCCTCGAAAGGCAGACAACAGAAAGGGAGGGAAAGAGAGAGAGAGGGACAAAAACCAAAGCCAAAAGACCAGAATGGAGCAAAAATTAGGGGTCCACATCTTGAATGGGGCGATGTGTGAAAAGGTCACAACACCTTCCCAACAAGGACTAGAAGCAACATTGAACGAAATATTGTTGTAGTACCAAAATCTAGCACATGCCAACTTCGCCTCATTTTGCAACTCTTTATTCCAAGAAGTACCTTCCAATGAAGGTTTTGCACAGAGTATTATGTGGAACAAAAAAACTAGAATTGAGGCTGTCCACACTTCCAATTCTTGATCCTCGTATCCGTGGCCCAAGAGAAGAAGAGACCCCATATCTCTTTGTGACCCTATAGAACTGAAATTTGCATATGGGGCTACCATTGCCTTTGTTGTTCTCTTTTTATTTTCCTTCCTTTGGTCAAATGCTTCAAGGAGTGCTTTGGCCTCCCTCTCAACCTCTTTAGGTGCCTTTGTACATGGTGTAACATCTCGACAAGGGATTCATGCAAGGTGGTATTTTAGTCGGTTTATGCCACTAAATAGAGGCCTAGTGCAATGGATGCAAATAACCTCTCCTCGCGTTGTAGTTGGTGTTCCATGTTTCCAACAAGGATTTCTTGGTTTGCCACCACTCTTTTTACTTGCAAAAGCCATATTCTTTTAGCTGAGTCATGTGCAAAATACCTAACAAAAGAGAGACAAGATAAACATTAAGAGATAAAAGTGAAGTC
Source organism: Sequoia sempervirens (assembly GCA_007258455.2). Taxonomy (NCBI): domain Eukaryota; kingdom Viridiplantae; phylum Streptophyta; class Pinopsida; order Cupressales; family Cupressaceae; genus Sequoia; species Sequoia sempervirens. Next base: position 11,227 of record VDFB02115170.1, on the reverse strand, counting down.
AAACAATAAGGGACATCATAATAAGGTAGTAATATGATTATGATTTATGAACATTTGAAAAGCATTTGATTACATTTCAGTTACTGTCAAGTGTCATCTTTGCCTTTTAAAGTTTTAAACTTTTAACAAAAGATTATAAAGATTATCAAATTATTAGATAAGTTCATAATTATATATGCTCTCTCTCTATATCATAATATGCACTTATGTTTATGTATATTTATATAGATATGTTGTATGCATGCTCATTCTTGTTTTCCTAGTTTTTGTCTTATATTTTAAGCTGTGCATTTTTTTTGTTCATATTAATTTTTTGTTTAATTAATAATTTTATACATTTTGTCTTGAATATCTTATTTTATATTTTATATTTATTATTTATAACTATATACCAAAATTTGGATCAAAACCTGGATAATAAATAAAACATAAGATAATATAATTAATATTATTATATTTTGCAGCTCATATGTATATCAAAACTTGGATAAAAAATTGCATATAAAATTATAAATTACTCAAAAAGTTAAAATGAACAAAATATAAGTGTAAGAGAGGGGGACCACCTCGTGCAGGACCCCAGGTCACGGAGGGTCAAGATGCGAGAGGCTGCCCTAACTTACCTTAGCTTAGTGCAATGTTTAGGGTATACGAGGCAAGGGTAACGAGGGCCTTAGGGCCTCTCAGGTATTCTGCAGGCCCGAAAGGTAAGAAAAGGATAGGTGAGTTGGTTTCTAGGTCTAACACTATGTCTTAGAAAGCTCTCTGTTCGAGGACAAAAGCAAGATCTTTGGACAACAGCGCGGCGCACTGGCATCTCAAAAGTTCACTATTGTTCGTATGGCGAGACATCGACAAAGACATGGTTAAGCCAACAAAACTAGCTAACAGCCTAGCTGACTAACTAAAGGGCCAAAATGACACAACTAAGTAAAATAAGTAATCTCTAATATTGTAAAGTAAATATGTGAGAGTGATGAAAACAAGGAGAACCTCACCAAGGAACTCGTTCGCCAGCTGATTCTCCGAGAAGCACACCCACCTACACACAGCAAGAGGGAAAATGTTGGGTGGTTGTATAGGGGCCTGCCTCAGTTAGACCCCCATTTAGGTGTTCCCATCGCCACAGACAACCAAAGAAATGAGATAAAGAAGCAATAAAGTAAAGAAAGCACAAGCACTACAAAACAGTACTATGCTACTCAACCAAATGATGAGGAAAGAAGAGGGAAGCTTACCACCTCCACCAAGAGTATTCAATGCTGCTTGGGGGAGAAATGAGAGAAACTTGAGCCTTTGCTGCAAATGGCGTGGTCCCAAATGTGCTCTACTGAGTTGACAGAGTATGGCTATGGCTGTAATGGAATGCTTGAAATGCTTGGAAGTGTTGGATTGAATGTTTGAAGTGGTCAAGTGTGAGCTTAATGCTTGGAAGAAGATGTGAAGAGTTCTGAAGAGTTGTCAAGAAGTTGAAATGCAAGTTGAAAGAGTGAATATGAAGGAATGAGGAAGAAAATGACCATATTTGGCTCTGTTGGCCGAAGGAGGCGTTACTTCACTAGCAATGGGAAGAGTAACGCTTCTGTCAGCTTAGCCGTAGGAATCTGCTAGGTATGTGAGCGCACCTCGTGGACATCTGCGTGCTGCACGTGCATCCCCGACAGAAACACCTCCATCGACACACAAAACAGGAGCCATGTGGACCGCCAATAGCAGGCTTAAGTGAAATTAAGCCTCTCACTTTGGTTTTCTAAGGTAAAAAGAAGGAAAAAGGGGAAATTGCACCTAGGGTGCAAATTCACGATTATACATTTTGCCCCCACTTTAGTGAGCACGAGTACTGATGAGTGCTCAGTAAAGTAGATCAAGAAGAGAGTAGGGTTAGAAAAGTATACCTAAACCGTTGAGGAAGCAGTACTCGGTTTGGCGTACCTGAAGGTGCAGGAGAAGCGAAAGACTCCATACTTGCTCGAAACTATGAAGTTAGAACAACAAAGCGTCTTACAGGCCTACGAACCTACAACGAGGCAACCCCCAAGATCTCTCACATGGAGGAAGCCCCAAGGAAGCGAACATCGCAGAGTCAGGAAGTGGCGACACGTCTACCCACAGATAGAACATGTCAAAAAGCGGCGACATGTCTACCCGTGGATAGAACATGTCAAAAGCGGCGACATGTCTACTCGCAGATAGAACATGTTAAAAAGCGTCGACACATCTACCCGCAAATAGAACATGTCAAAAGCAACGACATGTCTACCCGCAGATAGAACATGTCAAAAGCGGTGACATGTCTACCCGCAGATAGAACATGTCCAAAAACGGCGATATGTCTACCCGCAAATAGAACATGTCAAAAGTGGCGACACGTCTACCCGCAGAGAGATGTCAAAAGCGGTCGGTCACGCAAACCATAAAACTTTCAAAGGGCTCCCTCGGGAACCCTTCAAAAGGAGAGGGGTCCACTCAAGGGACGTGTTGTTTGAAAGGTAAGGTCTAGTCAGGCTTCCTTCGAGCTAGACACAGAAGGGCGAATGGAATGAGCCTAGTCGGGCTGCCCTCAGGCTAGACGTGAAATAGTCCATTCGGAATAGAGACTTTGAAAGAAGGGTCCCTTGGGAACCTGCCATGAGGAAGAAGGGGGGTCCACTCAAGGGACACACAATCCAAAAGCAGTTGTTCTTCTTAGAGCGATTCGTCATCAACGAATCCTTTCGAAAGATGTTAACTTCATCAAGGAATTCAAAAGGAAGGATATGCCTCCATGCGAGGGGAAGTCAAAGCTATTCCCACTTCGTAGGAAGATCTTCAAGTCCTTTCTTTACGAACCCATGATGAAGGAAACACGTTCCGTTAGGGCTCCAAGTTTAGAATGCGATTCTAAGGAAAAATTGTTGTGAAGACTTTCAAGAAAAGATTCATTGGCAACGAATTCGTTTTTTGAAAATCGAAGTGTTAAAGAAAAAGCGGTCTCATATAGGAGGGACAACTCAAGCAAGGAAGAGAGAAAGATAAAGGGAAAGCAAAAAGGAAGAAAACGCAAACAAAGGACACTGGGGGATCTTGTTTAGCGGGGTCAGATCTATCCGAGCTCATATAATAATAATAGGTAACTACAACGCAAGGTGAAAGATCATCAATCCCCAACCGGATCAGGAAGAATGCATGGAAAACAAAGTAAAAATAAAAATTTGGGTCAACATGGAATGGAAGTCTAAATGCCCTCAACACTTTGCATCGTCCCCAATTTATCGAAAATCAAGCACAAACATGGAAGAATGATGACACAAATAGAAGAAGGTTTACGACACAAAAACCACGCTTGTATCCAAACACCAACGGGGGTGACGAGGGTCATCCAGGCACACATAGCACAGGTACGGGAGAATACATCACAAAACACACACACACACACACACAAGATCAAGAAAATGGGCCTTTGCTTAACATTGATCAGCCAAGAGGTCGTTTGCTTCTCAATCTAGATCCTCATAAGGGGAAGGAGGACAAGCTTGCAAGGGTGGAATGTTAAGAGGAAGAGCATCTGACCCTCCTGCAACAAGGGCCAAGGAAGAGGGCCCCTCAAGGTTCTCTCCATCAAGCTCTTGTGGAGTCAAAGTTAGTGATTTTGCGAAGATCGCCAACAGGGCTGGGATTTCGTCCACAAAATTAAACATGCATCGCATAGGAGCACCATGCCTATTCTCAGTGAACGAGGCAGGCTGTGCCTGAGGTTCACTGCTAAGTTCGCCAAATGACTCGGGAGCGGTGACAAACTCAGGTGAAGCTGGGACTGGTTCTGTCACAAGGACAAAACAAGTCATCACAGGACCACTTTGCGAAGGTGGGCTCCTCTTACGTCCTCCGTTACTAGAAGGACCAGCCTGCGCCTCTTTCTTCGTTGGAGGAGATGAACTCCCCACAGACGAAACTAGGGGTGCAGAGGAAGAGGAGGAAATAACTGCAACGGATACGACCGAAGTATTAACCATATCCACGGGCTTCAAGAAGGGCTGAATATCCGGAACGGACATCAACAAAGGCACTTCCTCAAAGGAGCGATAAACACTTGTACCCGTTTAGGGTTAGGTGCATTTGAGCTCGCAATGGAAGCCGAAAGCGGATCAGATTGAAGAGGAACAAAAGGGAGGAAGAAGACGCTGCAAGAGGTCCTGAAACAGGAGCGGTCATTCCTTCCTCCTGTTGTGAGGCGGCTTGCTCGGCCAGGAGAGCCTTCCTCCAGCGCTTGCACTCTCGTGCAAGGCGATTTCTACAACTCTTGGAGTTAGAAGCTGGGGCTTGCGAAGGGACAAGAGGTTCCTACACAACCATAGGAATGTCCACTACGGCCGTTTCAGGCGGAGGAATAGGTTCCTGTATGGGAGCAGGGGTTGCAGGCTTAGAAGCAATAGGAGTCAACTTGAGAGCCTCGACAGCAGGCCTCTTTCCGCTCACTGCCTTAGGAGCAGGAGTGGTGGGAGGCTGCGGATCGAATTCACTGTGAGATCTTTTCTTTCTGCTGTATAAATAATACCACGGTCCAGGAAATTTGTTAGGGAGATCCGCGATCCTAATCTTGGGTCTACACTAAGGAGGGATCATCAGACTTTGTGGGTAGCCACCGGGTTTGCTCATCCAGTACTCTTCCCAGGAAAGGGGAGAGGACGAGATAGTCCAGAAAAAGGTTGTTTTTTCTTTACTTTTGCGAGAAGGAGAGGGAGTTGTCATAGGCTTCTCCTCTTTCTTCGGGAAAGAGGGGACGGACGGTACAACCTTCTCTTTGTCTTTGCGGGAAGGAGAGGGAGCCGACGAGGACTTCTCCTTTTTCAGGGAAGGATTAGTCGTTAGTACGGGCTCCTTCTTCTCTTCTCGGGAAGAGGAGGTGACTGATTTTTCTGTTGTAGGAAGGGTCGGCTTTGGCTCCCCTTTTCCCCCAGTTTTATACTTCACATAGTTCTTGTAAAGTAAGTCTGTTCTTGGAGGAAGCGTACCGACTGGGGAGGGCCAAAAGTGATCCAAGGAATATCCACCACGAGGTACCAAAGGCTGATATCTGGTATCATGCACTACATGCATGACACTATAATGTCCCCATTTTGGCCATTAGCTCTTCATTTGGTTTTTTAGCCTATTTCCAGAAATCCGTAGGCTTGTCTAAGGTAAAATCAGGGTTTCCTTCTTTGGAGGCTTTTTGGCATTTCTCAGAATTTACTATTTTTAGTAAGTTGTAATTTTGGCAGTGGTCCAGTTGGCAGCTCTTCAGTAAGTTTTACTTTTTAGTTGGAGCAGTTGAATATTGTTGAATTTGGCTATTGAGGTGTAAAAGGCAGAAATGAGTTATTTTAAGTCATTAATGTTATATTTCATATTTGGGCCCCATGGCCTAGTTTAATGACTTGAAGTTGTTTTAAAAGGTGTCATAAAGGGTGGACGCCTCATGGAGGGAATAATTGATATTTTATATTGTTTTAATATGCCTTGGGTTTTGGACGCCATATTAAAGGAGAATTAAATATTTTGAAAAGTAAAATATTTCAAAAAGGAGCTTTTGGTGTCCCTTTCTTGGAGGAGTTATGGAATTTGAAAAGTCACTTTCAATTCTATAAAAGAGATAGTTTGCTCCAACATTTAGCATCCATGAAATTATGCTAAAGTTATGCTGTCGAAATGACAATTGATGTTTTGCTTCGAGGAAAGCTTACCTCCTAGCCTCTCACCAATTTCGTGTTTGAAATACAACACCTAGTTGGACATTTGCTGCTTCTCAAATCAGACTAGCAAATTGAGCTCAACAGTTGAAGATTTTGATGAAATTTCCAGTTTTGAAGTTGCTGATACAGTCAAAGCTGAAAGTCGAATTTGTATACAGCTTTGTGAGTAATTTTTATTTTGTTTTGGAAATTCGAGAATTTGATTTCCATGCTTTGGGCGACCCTTCCACAAGTTTTCAGATTTTTGTTTTGAGTTGCTGATTTTTAATGACAAAATCGCCCCTCAAGGAGGGCCGTACCATTCTTGAAAGCATTGGTATTCGTGCTTGAATTATATGCTGAGTTTTGGTGCTGTTTTGTGATTTGTTTTTGGGCGCCAACCTCCTAGAAGGCTTCTGCAAAAGACCACTCAATTCGGAGGTAATTTGGTGAAGTTATGAGCATTTAATTGGTTTCACAGTTGCTGGTTATTCATTTCCAGAATTTTTATTTTACATCAGACTTGTTTAAGTTTGAATCTCCAGTCCTTTCTTCATCATTTATTGTTGATGTCTAACATGGAATCATCCAGTATCATGGTACTTTGAATCTATTGTAATTTTCATGTAATTTGCAGCTCTTTTTCCTTATTGTAAGACTGCAAATAGTAGTACTGTTCCAGTCCTTTATTGCTGCAATTATTTCTTAATTTTCACATTAGTACCCTTGGATGGTTTACCGCCAGTGTGGATAATTGAAGTTGTATCTCTCTTTGTACCCACTCTCAAGTGGTGAATCCCCACTCTTAAGTGGATGCCCGCCGCAGTAGATGAATTACATAGTTGAATCTTCATGGTTGGTTATCCGCCTAATTGTTTCAGTTTCAATTAATAACTCCGTCATATGTTAGCACCTCGCCCTCACTGGGATCTTGAGTGCACATTATTGACGTTGAGTTTGTTCAGTTCAGTTGTATTCAATTTCTATATCAAGTTGAATCCTAGGGATCCTCTGACCATATGCCCGCCCCTCTTCCTTAAATGGTTTTAGGGCGCATTCTTGGTTAGAGTTGTTTTGATAGAGGTTTTGATTGGAGCTAACGCTAATCAAGTTGGCCAAGTGCTGGTTTGTGTTGTGCAATTCAACGAAAAAATTGGTTAGCATATTTCAGACACTCTCGTGTGAAAACTTCAAACATTTATGAATAATGGATGCGATCCCATTCGTGGAAGCTAACCAAGGAATGCCTAGCTTCACTTTGAACAGGTCCGACTCTAGAATGACATCGAAGACTGTGTCAACAGTCGTAGGTCCAACCAGGACAGACAAAGTAATCAAGCCATAGGGTTTAAGACTCATACCATCGTGGGTACGGATGGTAGATTTTATTTCTTCATATTTTTTCTTTTGTAGTGAATTTAATACCAGTGTTTCTTCAGTATTAATATTCACATGGCTCGCGAGGTCTATCAAGACTCCTGTCACAATGTTACCATTGACACGAGTGGGAATGTAGAGAGGTGAAGGTTTGTTGTTCAAGGGTAAATCCTGTGAAGCAAATGTAATATCCGGTGAATCGGGTGCGGGTGGAACAATGGAAGTTATTGTGACCATGTTGACATAGGCCTCGTGTTGGGAAACAAAATTAGTGGGATCAACAATCATGTTAGCAGAATGTGATGGAAACGGGTTCGTGTATATCTGCAATTCACTATTTGCCTTTGCCACTTATTTGTTAGTGTTCTGTTTTTTTCCATCGAAACGAATGGTACCGTCCTCGATGCAGTCTTATATTTCATGACAAAACCACATACAATGTTCGGTATCATGTCCTGTCATGTCCCCTTCCAATTGACATCTCTCAGAGCTTATGATTAGCCTATTATGCGACCCTCGTAGGCTAATATGATGGATAGAGGGTCTTGTTGGAGCTTGGCTTGGCTTCGGAGCGGCAGAATTTACCAGTTGGCTTTCGTTCGGGCTCATTCGGACACCATTTGCCTGACTTGCTATTTTTAGCAGTATTTGTCATTTAGCGGAGCACCCCTGCTATTTTTAGCAGTATGGTTTGGTCATGTGCAGAATCAATCACTTATTCACCAGCTTCAGACGGTTCATGAGTCGAACATATTTTGAGGGAGATATTAATATTTTAATTGTTAAATTAAATATTAATTATCTGGAGCTTATATTATAAAGTTATAATATTATTAAATATTATAACTTAAGTGATTTTCTAAAGGGGTCGACCAACATTGAAGAGGGGCCACTTTTAATTATAATTTATAATTAAAAGTGCTTTCGAAACTATTGAAAAATTAAAAAGAAAAGTTCGAATTTATTTAAATGATGCCTTTTTGAGAAAAGTCGAACTTTTGAAGGATATAAGGGTTTTCTTTGGGAATTGTGCTCATTATGTTAAAATCAAATTTTTGATCAAGTCTTCTTCTGAGAACAGAGCCAAGGGTTCCAATTTTCATTTGGCATTGGAGAACGAGCCATCTTCAGTGTTGTTTAGAGGCTGTGAAATATCAGCTGATCTATTGCTTTCAGAGAGATACCTTCACCCAGAAGTTATCACAGAGCTTCACCGTCGATTCATCTTCAGGGTTTTTGGTTTGGAAATCATTCGGGAAGGGGTCTACAGTATTGGCGTCCATTTTCCAAGTCCCAGATATTATTCTCAAGATCCATACAGATTTGTACCAGGCTGTTGCTGAGCCGTACCAGGTTGTTGCTGGTCTGTACTGTCTTGTACCAGGCCGTACTTTTCACCTTGGAAAAAGTGCTTCACCTTTGAGCACTCTGTCTTCACCAACAGGGGCGTATTTTCATCTGGCATCATTCTGGATCATTTGGCGGAGGGAGAAAGTGTTTTCTATTACAGCCGTACCATTTCATGAAGATCATCAGGCTGCTGCAATATCAGGTTTTCATCAAAAAAAGTGTTGCTTTTTTCATTTGTATGTTATCAGATCTTTAATGTAATCGCTCCAGTAGTTCAATAAACAGTCTGGCTTTGTTAGATTCAATAGTTTCCATCATTCTTGGCATTGTAATATTTTATTTGAATTTATTAGTAAATTCTTGCAAAATTGCATTATTCCTCTTTATGCAAAAAACTCAAAAAAACCAAAAGACACGAAAACAAGCAAAAACACATAATTTCAGAGATTAGTGAGAACAGGGGTTTCTACATGTCCATTGACACGATGGTACTGACAGTAAGTGCTCCCATCATACCAATTAGGGTATGGTTCTTTAACAGGCTTAGGGGGCGGCAAAGTTACGATCTTATCCTTCAACAACTTTTGCAAGATGGAAGTATAAGATTCAGACAACTTTGTAAACTTTTGGTTGTGTTTGAGGTTGTTGTCGTCAACAACGGCTACTACATTTGCAATGACTTTTCCTTTCTCAGAGATTGATACGATGGACTTTTCCTTAGAACGGGAAGGCGAAGAGGGTCCCCCGAACTAAGCAACTGTTTGTTGGTACTCTTGTAAAGTTGCATACAAATGTGCGAAAGAAGGGTACTTCATTAGGGCAAACTTCTCTTGCCAATGCCTTTGTAAGTTGCCTATGAACACCTTCTGTACGTCAGAATAGGGCAGCTGATATGAAATTTGTGAAAGAAGCGCTTGATAACGTGCTATAAAATCGGTAATCTTTTCATTGTCTCCTTGCTTACATCGGACGAGATCCAAAAAGGTCATCTTCAGCCCGATGTTGGCTTGGAATTATCTAAGGAATTGATTTACAAGTTGATCAAATGAGAAAATAGAATTGTCTGGCAAGGAAACAATATCACTCGAGTGTTGTGTCCTTGAGGGATTGAGGAAATAGTTTAGCCATCAAGGCGTCATGATGGAAGAAGTCAGTGCAAAGAGCGTTAAAGGTAGACACGTGTGTTTGCGGATCTCCCTTACCACCAAACTTCTCAAATTTAGGTATCTCCATTCCTTGAGGGAACAAAGTGTTCAAGATGGCAATCGACAATGGGCTATGTCGGAAGAAAGGCTGGGAAGAGGCCTGGGAAAGGCTCGCTAATTGGCTTTGCATCTTACCCATATTCTGAAGTAGAGTGTTCAGAATAGGGTCGTTAGAAGATGAAGTGCCAGAGGAACCTCCTCTAGAGCCACCGCCAATTCCACCTCCAGAACCACCACCAGTGTGACTTCCGCCAGAGCCATGACCAGAGCAACCGCCGCCAGTAGGGCCTCCGCTAGAACCATCGCCACAACCTCCCCCAGAACTGCCTTCGCCAGCACCACCTTTGCTACCGAATCCACCGCCACTACCAAAGCCTCCACCACCCATTCCGCCAAGACCTCCACCATTGGAGGTGACAAGGGGTAAAGCTAAAGCCCAACGGGACCTTATTTACCTTGATAGTTTCCAGTTTTTTAGGGACGGAAGGGATACTAATGGAAGGGACTGCATCGGCCATGTAGATAGAGGTGGGAGGCATTGATACCCCTAGTTGTCTCTCATGTTCTTCGAAGGTGACTCCCTATGCAAAGCTAGAGTTGCTCGAAGGGGCGCACGCTTCGGTGATATTGAAGAGACTACTTAGATGCTCCACACCTGTTCGATCTTTACCCATCATGTGTCCTAGTTCACTAACAACCTGAGTAGCTCTAGCCATCTTCGGATTTCTTTTCCGAATGATTTTCAAGGTCGCCCAACCCTTTTGCAAGGGTGGACACATATTCAGTAGGGATTTGAATGACCTCATGCTCATCCATCAATGATGGCGTGGGAGACGCAGGAGGAGTGGGAATGTGATCGGTTTCGTCAGTGAACCCCATCTCATTCCTCGATAACTGCTCCTGTGTAGCCAAACTAACGGTGGCACCAGAGAAAAGACTTGTAAAGAGACCAATTGAGACCTTTGTCCTATCCATCGAGAGGTGTCATACACTTCTCCTTACAATATGCTTAGAAGTTGTGGACTGGGTTGTGATGCTCATAAACCTTCACAACGCTTGATGTCACAACAACCACGAAATATCCAGGGGAAAATTTTTAACACCAACGGATGAACAGACATTGGTTCACACCGGGTTCACCAAAAATGTACGAGAGGGGGACCACTGCGTGCAAGACCCACCACCGCGTGCAAGACCCTAGGTCTCGAAGGGTCAAGACGCGAGAGGCTACCCTAACTTACCTTAGCTTAGTGCAATGTTTAGGGTATACGAGGCGAGGGTAACGAGGGCCTGAGGGCCTCTCAGTTATTCTGCATGCTCGAAAGGTAGGAAAAGGCTAGGCAAGCTGGTTTCTAGGTCTAACATTATGTCTCGGAAGGCTCTCTGTTCGAGGACAAAAGCATGATCTTTGGACGATAGTGCGGCGTGCTGGCATCTCAAAAGTGCGCTGTCATCCGTACGACCAGAGAACGACAAAGACATGGTTAAGCCAACAAAACTAGCTAACGGCCCAGCTGACTAAGTAAAGGGCCAAAATGACACAACTAAGTAAAATAAGTAATCTCTAATATTGTAAAGTAAATATGCGAGAGTGATGAAAACAAG
>VDFB02115169.1:0-67792 GCA_007258455.2 Sequoia sempervirens | reverse complement strand
ATCAATCAATAGATCATCTAGATCTTTCAGCAGGTTTTGCCTCTTTTCCTAGCAAGGCCGTAGGTTATGTGTTACCTTGACAAATTCATTTGGTGCATCATTTTTCAAGGTTGTAATTCTAGTTATCGCAAATCATTACCAACCCAAGATGAGCCAGCTTATCTTCCAGTAGGTTGTGCATTTGTTTCTTGTTCATGACCACCGTTTTGAAGGTTTGAGGGAAACCGAAGAATCCCCTATTTTTGGCCTTCCATCCACAAAATTTTTAGTCAATAAGGGATACTTTTTGAAACATTTCAAGGGCTAGCACCCGATTAGTAACACAGGCTAGAAGGAAAAATGGTTCTCCGATGAAACAACATAGCTGAATGAATGTGAAATCCACTCTGAGAAACTAGTCACACTTGGGAGTGAAGTTTTGCATATATGTAGTTTGCTCCTTGGTGAGCCAGTCAAAACCATCATTTCTTTTTAAATATCGCAAAATCAGAGTCAAGAAATAATCTGAAAATGCATAATAGTCATAGGTAGAAGAGAGGAGAGGAGTCCATACAGAAACTGGCCTTCGTTTGCTTGACTCATCAAAAATAGGCAACCTCATATATTTCTTAAAGAAATCAGGGTTTTGGTACAAAAACATGTGAGCAAGGAAGGAAGGAAACTTGAACCTCCGTTGCATTGCATAATCCCTGACTTGCCCTAGCATCTCATCAACAAGGTATTCTGCAAAGTCATACCAAAAAAAGGTATGCTACTTGCGGAATTGAAACCCCAAACCCAATTGAAATCCATACACATCCTTGTCAATGTCCAGGATGCAAACAAATTCCAACATTGAGAATGCATCCTGCATGTCCATGGGGAGGGTAGTGAGTGGCGTCAGAATCTTCAGTGGCTTTTGATGATCTGCATCAGGCCTTTTGGTTTTTTTATTGTAAAATTCCAAAGCCTTTTTCATGCCTTTCCATGTTGCCTCTCCATTTCTTGGGTTGAATGAATCTACCTCTTCTGGTCTGGAGTCAGGGTTAGGGATGCACAACATATTCCAGAAAACTTCCGAACAAATATTGACCTTTAATCTTTGACCCTTGATGGTGCTAGTGCATGGGTTAAAATTTTTAATGGCTACATCAACCAGTTTTGGGCAATAGTGAACAAACGGGACCATATTATGTGGGAGCCCGCTATACCATAGCTTCTATGACAATGAATTTGGGCCAGAGGATACCTTCATTCTTTCAAAGGCTGCCTCTCTCAAATTCTTGGGGTTTCTTGCCAGGATGGGATCATGAATATTATCCCAATCCTCCTTGATTCAGCTCTGATCCTTGTATTTTTTGGGCTTCTCTAGAATCCTTATGTTTTCCCATTCTAGCCTCTTTGGTATGCCAACCGAAGTGTAAGAAACGTTTTTAAAAATGTAGACCGCTGATGCTCTACGCATATCATCAAACAAGCTCTATGTTTCTTCTCCCTCATGCTGTTGTTTGAGAACCCTCTGCCATTTCCTTTTGCTAGAGATTTTTACTTGGCTCAAACTTTCTACAATTTTACCTTGGCTCTAGTTGCACTTAAAATTTCATTTTCCCTGGGCAATGTTTTCTAAAAATCATTCACAATACAAAACCTTTTGCATGCGACACTTAGCTATTTCCTTCTTTGGGCGGCCAATAATGCTCACCTACTTGCATTAAATTCGGCATGTACTACTAGTTATTTGCTCGTGCGAAGAAAATTACTTGCCATTTTGAAATGACAAGAATTCATAATAACCCTTGGAAATGATGTACTCTGGTGTGATTTTCTTGGAACTTGAGTTGACAATTTGAAGGTAGCTTAGGCATCATATGTCGTGTCAATTAATATCCAAAACAAAATGATTAAGCCAAAATATACAATAAGTACCCGAAAAGATTTGCGTCCCTCTTTGAAATTTGAGAAGCGCCTGTAGAAGGACACCTCAACATTCAACCATATGAACTACCGCTAAAGACTACCACTAGCTTATGCAATTAATTAGATTCCATTAATCCTTACACGCAACAAATCGTATCTACAAATGTAACTGGGTGGGAAATTCAAGTGAGCCTTGGTGCAAATTTTGAGGTGGTACTTGATTAACCAAATGCAAATGGTATGAAAATTACCACACTTGTCCTAGCCATTTCTATAAATAGGCACTTTAGGCAATAGTGAAATCACACTTAGCAACTTTTAGCAGAATTGGTATTAGGTGATTGGCTTAGCATTCAACGCTAGTAGTTTGCGTAGTATTTGCATAGAGTTTAGACTTAGGAGATTGGCATAGGGCTTGTGTTTGATAGTCATATAGAGCTTTGTTGCCATGAATACCCCAATTAGGATAGTCTCTCATAAATCCCAAATGGTTTTTCTAGGCGAGATTTTGACTAGGCATCTTAAGAGGATGACCAAAAATAAGCATTCCTTGGCCATCATAGCCATCAAATGGATTTTAGGATGTGACTGCCTTGAATATGAAGATAAATACAGAGTTAACACTGATGTGTGCTCTCACTTTGTTGCATCAATACTCGACATCTAGATTCCCAATCCACTCATTCTCCACCTAGTAAAAGAGATCTTTCCAAAGAAATACCTGAACAACCTCAGAGAGGTGGTGGCGAATGTTGTATTTGGTGGAGGTATTCCAACTGCAAGTGACCTCTATAAGTTCATTGAAGAAGACACAGTTGTACTATGTTTTCCATTCCTAAGCAATTTCCAACTCTAGTCGCAGGAAGAACATCACGAGAGGGTTACCCACGCTTGTCACTTCCTCTTCCACTTGTACAATGTGGTGCCATTTTACAATATCGACTGGTACACTGACTTCAAGAACCTGGTGTTTCCTTCGCCACTTTCCATTTTTCCTGGATGGTGCTATTGCTGGTCTTGGTGCTGCCCCTAATGATGAAATGATTCTAGATTTTTCCATTGATGCTGCCATTGCTGCCACCCATGCTCATGACTGAAGAATTCTTTTTATGTTTCAAAAACTAAAGCTCGTTAGTCTATTTTTTGTATATATTTTTGGAAAATGGCCTATAGTAGTCATATAAAGAAGATACAAAAATATATAGATATATACTCTAAAAAGCATGGCCTCTAAGCCATTTTGATACTTGTATTTAGCGAATTATATAAATATAGTGAAAATGTAGCTTATGATAAGATTTCTATCTCCTTTGCTTGTTGTTCTACAATAAGGGTTTGCTTTTCTTTTCTTGCATATGTGTACTCTGTTTCAATTCAATATGCAGGTGTCATTTCTCTATGGCATAGGTTGTTTTTAACTTTCTCTACACTTTGCAATAATGGGTTCCATCTACTTCTGCTTTCTCACACTTGAAGAAATAATTATGAAAGACCGGACGACAAAAAACATTATTCACATATTTACATTGGCGGAACACTCTGAAGTTAATTGAATAATTTTAAATGAATTTCGTTGACCGAGACCCCCAATGGTTCATGTTCCATGGTTTATAATCTGAATGCGTTTTGTTCGTTGCACTGAATTATTTTGAAAGGGCCTTCCCAGAGGCTATCAAACTTCCCGTCCTGGCCAGGCTTTGTTGCCTTTTCACTAAACTTTAGCACTAGGTTGCCATGCTTCAAAACTTGATCTGAAGCCTTCTTATCAAACCATCTCTTAAACACTTGTTGGTGGTTGGTGATAGCTATCATGGCCTTTTCTCTTTTCTCTTGCACTTCCAACAACTCGTCTAACCACAACTCCATTGTGCCGTTTTTCACTATCTCAAGAGATTTAAGCAATTGCAATGTCGGAATCTCCATGGAGATAGGCAATAATTCTTCCTTTTTGTATACTAACTCATATGGTGAAGTCTTGAGGACTTGTTTATGAGTTATGTGATCTACCCAAAGTGTCACCTGAAGATTTTTGTGCCATTCCCGTTGGTGCTCTGAACCAATTCTTTTGATGAGTTGGACTAAAATTTTGTTAGTCGACTCTGCTAGGCCATTACCCTACGAATAGTAATTTGGCAATGTTTTTAAGAACATGTCATTCATGAGTGCGAATTGACATACCTTAGAGCCTAGGAAATCCTTGGTGTTGTCAGAGATGATGGTTTTAGGAGGGTCGAATTTGGTCACAATCTCTTTGAGAAAGTCTACTATCTCCACCTCTGTTGCATTCTGTAGGGGCATGGATTCAATCTACCTTATGAAGTAGTTTGTTGACATCATAATCCATTTATATCCGGTGCTAGAGGTAGGTTTAATCATACTGATGAAATCAAGGCCCCATTGTGCAAGTGGCTCATCAACTACTATCAGGTTGAGGGGCATAGCAAAAATTTTCCTTCTTCCTACGAAGAATTGGCATTCCTTGTAAGCTTTAACCAATGAATAGGAGTCATTGAATAGCATCAGCCAAAAGTACCTGACACACATGATTTTGATGGTGGTAGTCTTAGCCGAGAAGTGTCTGCCCGCGACGCTGCTGTGGAAAGTGTCAAGGATTCTTTTTGCTTGCTTAATGGTGACACACCACAATAGAACTCCATTGAAGTTCCTTTTGAATAGGATCCCTTCGATGAGTGAATATCCACTACTCTGCAAGTGGTAGAATCTTCTCTTCTAAGAAGGAAGGCCCAGTGAATATTTTCCAGTATGCATAAATCTCACTTTGTTCACCAGCCAGCAGCCTTTAGACTCTGACTCATTCGTCAAAACTAGCTCTGGTTGCTCTTCTTTGGTCACCATTTCTTCATTATGCACCATATATTCACATAGTTCTCTCCCCTAGACAGTATTTGTAGGCTTGACCTTAATGTCATACTCAAGGATCTTGGTGATCCAATTAGCCCTTTTTTTAGTGATTTCTCCTTCCATGACGTATTCGCACACACTAGAATGTGCAACATAAACAACCACCTTGTTGCAAGATATTAGGTGCCATAATTTCTTGAGTCCCTTAACTATTGTGAAATATTTCCTCTAAATGAATTTATAGTTTGTTTCATATTATTTTAGGGTCCAGGAGTGAAATTCTATCAGATGTTCTCCTTTCCTTCATTGTCTTTCTGCGTTAAGAAAGTAGCAATGCTTGACTTGTTGTTGAATACATACATTATGAAGTCCTTCGATAGGTATGGATTAACCAATACAGGAGCCAAAGAAATAGCATCCTTAACCTTTTCGAAGGCTTCTCTTGCTTCTTTATTCCATTTAAATGTTTGATCCTTTTTCAGCATCAGGGTGATTGGCCTAATTATTCCTACAAAATCATAAATAAATTTGCTTAAATTTTTTACCTTTCCTAAGAAAGAATGGACACCTTTCTTGTTGACTGGAAGGGGAAGCTCTTTGATTGCTTTCAGCCACTTGGGATAAATTTAAATTCCTTCTTTGGACACTATGTACCCCAATAGCTTGCCTTGTGGTACTCCAAAGACACATTTTTTTGGGTTCAGGGAGACCCCGAACTCCTGGCATTTTTTAAAAACCATCTCAAGGTGATCAAAATGATCATCCTTATGTTTGGAAAAAGCTATTAGATAATCCAAATAGATTAGGATAATTTTGTTAATCAATTCACTAAAAGCGATGTCCATGGCCCGCTGAAAACTAGCTCCCGTATTTGAGAGGCTGAGAGGAATTTTAGCATATGTGAACGTTCCCCACTTGGTAGTGAACATTGTATTATGTCGTTCCTCTTCTTTAACTCGGATCTAATTGTAACCAGAGAATTTGTCTAGCAGAGAGAACATTTCTGACCCTACCACTATTTGCAAGATGGTCTCCATAGAAGGGGGTGGGTAATGATCTTTTAGGGATGCTCTATTCAAGTCCCGAAAGTCAACACACAAGCGGATGTCTCCATTCTTCTTTCATACTGGAACCAGGTTAGAAACCCAAGTGTTGTGCTTGATCGGGAAGACAATCTAGGATTGAATTAGCTTGGTCAACTCTTGTGCCATCATAGCCTCGATCTTTGGATTAACCGACCTCTATTTTTGGCAGACTGGTTTTGCACCTTCAGTCAGCTCAATTGTATGCTAGATGATGTCAGGATCATATCCCTTAAGATCATCATATAACCAAGAAACTACTCCTTCATACCTCTCATAAAAGTTAATTAGTCTTTCTTTATCATGATACAGGACATCTTTCCAACTTTGAGCTTTCTCCCATCTCTGACCTGAAAGTTTGCATAGTCGCTTTTATCTGCTACAAATTTTCTTTTGTCATTTCTGGCATCATCATAGTCAAAAATATTTCGAGAGTGACAAGCCCCTTCTGTTGGTTGTTTTTAATGAGGTTCCAAAGCTATTCCCCACCCCACTCTATGGAGGCGATCTCCAGCCCAAGGGCAGCCTTGGAGGACTCGACTAACTGACAAGATTCACTGTTAAGACTCCAGATCTTCCGCACTTTAGGCCTGTAGGAACTGTATGGTATACCCACAATGCCCTAGTTTATCAGACATTGCTTTATAGTAAAATGACCTCGATAAGCATTATAGAACCCTCAAATAGGCTAGATTCTCAGTAGCTCAACCTTGAAGCAACCAGGAGGTAGGGCAAGATATTAGACCAAAGATATTCAATAATTTTAAAAGGTTTTCTGAGAGGGACTAGGCCGCAGGACAGACCAGTGCCTAATCTTGGGCCACGGAGTCAAACATAAAAGATGGAATTCATTTGCAAACTAGACTCAATTAGTGGATTATGTTTTGCTAATTCTTTACATCAGCTATCAGTGCCTTACACTGACAATCCGGCTCTTGTATCAACCAGACTCTTCTTACCCAATCCAACCTGCAAACAAATAATCACTGCTATCTATTCAAAGGATTTAACTGCTTCCTTGAAGCAGACCTATCAACAAATAACAGTCCCATAAAGTATGAGAAGATGAACAAAAGCACCTTATGCATTTATTTAAATGATTAAGAACTTACAAATATGGAGATAATCTGATGATATGCATGAAAGATAAGCATCTTCATGTGTTCTTGCTTAACTAATTTTCAACAGAATCACATTACAAATATGACTCCAAAAATGAGACCCAAGACCAAAACCGACCCATCCCAGCTAACCTAGAACTCGGTGGAAATGGAACAAAACACCGTGTCTGGAACCTACCATGAAAGAAAGATTATATATCACCTGACTAGGACAAACCCAGAATAGCCCAAAACAAGCTGCACCAGAATCATTTCGAATGGCACAACATAAATGCAACTGGCCTGCCACCAGCAGAAAAGGAATTCTGGCCAATGGGTCGAGCTGTTAACCACGTCAACCAGCCAAACCACCAGATCCATACTTGAGGTTTCATGCCTCCTTGTACCCGAGCTGCCATGGAATGCCTTCAAACCTCCTGGTGAACACAGAACTTAATAGTGGTCTATGAAACTCACTGACCATCAGAGACTGAGCGGTTTTAAATCTCTATCGGATCACCGAGATGTGTCCTACAGATCGTGAACGTGACACCGCCCCAGAGCAAACATCGGGCACCTTTTATCGTCACAAATCAAAACATCTCCTGCCTACCAGTCCGCATGTGCAACACGTTCCATTAGTATTCTCAGCCACCATGGGAGGAGAGAGCCCATACCTGAGAGGCACAAGACCAAGGCCAAGGCAGGCTGAAACAGCACTCAGCGACAGTGGGAACACAGGAAGATGGTTGTACCCAAACAACGCAGAGGATCACAAATGTCGGAGACGCAGACAAAACCATGTGACAATTGAAACAGTCAGAGATAATAAGTCATATCAAACAGTCATGTGCCAACAGCATTTCTCATGCAAAATAATACCAGATGATTCAAATCACATTGACAAAGACCACGAGGTTCCATCGGCGGTCTAAGGTCATCACCGTGACCTCTCGCCAAGATCCAAAGCTCCATACCAAGAGATCTTTACTACTTGTCGATGTGTCCTAGTAACTTTTCACCGATTTGAAATCACCCCGCCAGTCGTATGCTCGCCAGCATACAATCCTGGGTGAGAAGTCATGTAGACACTTCATTGTTATACCGAGAAGACCCTTAGAAACTTGTTCGCCGAGAGAAGATAAGACCTTCACCAAAAGCCACACATTGAATCACCGTCGGCAAGACATGACCCCATCGCTATGACATACACCGAAACACAAGTCTCCCTGAAGCATAAAGTCTTCCATCATCGGTCGGCGTAGCAAGATGACATCGCCGAGACATCTCAACGAAAGGTGCCACCCACGCCGAAAGCAAACCACAAGACACCATCGGCAAGACATAACAGATTCACCAAGAGATATATTGAGAGTTCCAAGTCCTGCCGAAGGGAAGTCACACCGAAGAGCAAAGGGGGCCACCACAGTCGGGAAGACAAGCGGGGGTCGGGGAGACATCTCCCCGACACAAAGAACATAGGCTGACAGAGACTTCGGGGAGAGAACATGGAGTCGCCAAGATGTCACCCCAAACCGAAAGAGTCATGCTGAAGGCACAACAGAGGGCAGCAAAAAGGAACTCGGGGAGACCAAGGGGAGTCGGGATGACCTCACCCCGAATGGGAACCGTCACACCGAAAGGAAATCCCATCGGTGAGACACAAAGGAGTCGGGGAGACATCTCCCCGACACAACCAACCCAGGCCGAAAAGAAAGAAAACCTTGGGGGGACAGATAAGAGTCGCCGAGAGGTTACACCGAAAGCTGAAAGTCACAGCGAAGAAGAAGCGGGGCTGGTAAAAACGGTAGCTATGGGCCGGTAACGAATGGAAAATGGGGCTCAGGGGAACCACTTAAGTTAGAATAAACTGGGCAGACAAGTCAATGAAACAAAAAGGCAAACGGGACGGGAACCAAACAGGGTCGGAGCTGGGACTAGGAAAGAGATAGGGAACAAAAGGAACAAAAGGGACCGGGCCAAAAACTATCTCGCTCCTGCCAAAGAAAAGACCGCGGAGGCGGAGCCAGAACCGACACAAGAAAAAGAAGCCGCGGGGCCGGAGAGGGACAAAACCTGAGACAAGAAACATGAAGAAGGTTCCAAAAATGATTCCCATCCTGATCTCGCCCCCGCCAAAGAAAACAAAACAAAAGTCAAGTGAAGAGACAGAGGAAAAGAACCAGCGACCGCCGCAAGGCAGAAAGAAAAAGGAACACCAAACACACGGAATCGGGACTGGGATGGATGCGTGAACAGGAACTAGAACCTCAGAATTGGAGAAGTTCTAGTTCCCTTCAAGCATCCGTTCCGCCCCCGATTCTGAAAGAAAAACCAAAGCAAGCAAAAGAGAAACGGGAACCAGAATAAAAACCCAAAAAAAGGAAAAGAGAAAAACCAGGAAACCCTAACACATGCTACCCCTTGTAGATCAAAACTAGCACGCTGGGCTCAACCCTTGTGGGAGCCCATTTAACCCACGTGCTAAAATGAAAGACACCCCATAGCTAAAGTTTAGTCATGAAAAACCAGAGTACACAACTAGACAATGAGAAAACCAGAAATGGCACTAACACCTTCGAAAGCTTATTAGACCTTAGCTAAATTATCTGTCTATCATAGGCCTCGACAATCTTTGATTAGAGTTGGTCAGAAAACTATCCCGACTATTGGATGAATGAGGCGATGTGTTCATCACAGTAAAATACTTGCCACCTCTAATCATTATCTAGAATTGCTAGTCAGACTATCACTTAGATAGAGTGCTTGTTATGCATTATGTCAGAGGTAGGTTCAAATTGAAATCTGATTACTGCCATGCGATCCACATCAACATTTTTTTCTTAGGGAACTGTCTAGATGTTGAAGGCTTCAAAACCCTCAATCAAGTCCTAGACCATATGTCTATAGGCTCTCATGTAGACATTCTTTGCTACGGAAATACCCTAGACTTGGTTGACCACTAATTCAGAATCTCCAACACCATTAATTGCTTGATGCCCATCTACTTTGCAAGGCTCAGACATTGCACTAGGCCTTTGTATTCACCTTCATTGTTTGAACAAGTGAATTGAAAGAAAAAATATCAAAGTGTCTTTTCATTATGTGGGGATTTCAAACATATCTCGACTCCTGTTCCCACCTTGCATCTTGCTCCATTGAACTGGAGCGTCCATAGATCTTAGGCTTGGTTACTTTCAGGTTCCTTCATGACCCTCAAAAGAAGTTGATCTTTGTCGTAGATAACATAGGTGCCTAGGCTGATAGCATGATAGTTGCCAAAAGGGTCAGCATCTATGTATTCACTCAAGAGAACTTCTTCTTGATCGGTCTGATCTTTGCTCACCTTTTCATCTTCTATAAACTCAATGCAATATGTTTCTTCTTGAGTGAAAGAGGTATGGGAAGCCTCAAAATTGATTCTGGCTTCATTGACCACATGTTCCGAATGCAAAGATTCATAATTTATCTTCATTTTGGCTCCGTGCTTGGTCCTTAGGATCAAGTGTGACCAGTCTAGAGAAAGATACTCGCCTATTTTTGAAGTAAACTCCCAGGATAAGTAGAGACCAAGCAAAGGGGGAACATCTATGATCACAGTGTCTTGCGCGAATGTGATACTAGGGCAATCAAAGAAAGTCAATGGGAGGTCCTTGATGAGGCCTACAGTCTCAACTTTGTTTCCATCAAGATGCATAACTCCCTTTTTTAAAGGTTCGTAGCTAAGTCCTAAGGCCTTAACTATCTGCTTGGGCATGACTGTAGTGCTAGCACCAGAGTTTATCATGGAATTATGTAATAATTTATCCCCTATAATGAGAGTTAGGAAGAAGGGCTTAGGACTTGACTTATCTCTAACCTTGGTAGGGGCTTTTGTTGTGCTATTTTTGAAAACTTCAGCAGGAGGTGATTGATCAACAATCTTTCTTTTGAGCAATTGCTCCTTTGGTTCAATGATTGGATCCTCCTAGAGAGCCTTCTGTAGCAATGTCTTCTGCTCAGGAATAGCTAAGATATCCCACAGAGACACATTAGTGGATGATTTTTTCAATTGTTCCACCATATTGAATGGTGACAGATTCGAAGGCTTTTGCTCCTTAGTTTTTGTTATAACAATTTCCTTGTGTGGCAGACATTGTTGTGCCACTACAAAGGTATTAGGCGTCTGGTCAAAAGCACTTTTAGGCTGTGGACTGACTAGTTGTAGGATGGATTATTCACCTATGAATCTCCTCTTTGAGCAAGTGTTGTAATTAGATTATACTTGTTGTATTTTAGATGTGGATGCATCATTGGCGAACACTACCTCTTCCTCTTCCATCCATGAGAAGAGCATGTGATCGAGAGCAATATCAGTTTCTTGCTCCAGAGACATCCATTGCAATTGAGTGGTGAGCACCACATTTTCCATTTGCGGAGAGGCATATACATAACCTCCATGATCTGACATTACGCCTTGGCTGTGCTGCTCCACCACCTTTTTTTGTAGATTGCAGCATGGATAGTTTTAGGTCATATGTGAATCGCTACAAGGGAAGCACTAGGGGTTGGTGTCATTGACTAAGTTTTTTTTCCCCACAATTAGCTCTCTACTCAAGCTTATATTGACACTTTGTAGCAGAGTGGGTATCGACACTATTTGATTTATTTTCTGCACCTGCGGATTTGTGCGAGCGCCTCCTTTGAACTAATTTTTTTGGTAAGAGGACCTTCTGCCTTGATAATTCTGATAGGTCAGTTTCATAGGTGTAGCCTGGTTGTGCTTGATAACCGTTATCTCGTTGGCCATAGCCTGCAACATCTCCTTGATGTCGCTTATATCTTCCTTTGAAGAACCAGATGTGGAAGCAACATTCTGTAGCACACTTGGATATGTGTACATAGATTGGGGAAGAGTAGGTGCACTAGTAGATGACATTTCCTATGCAAAAACTGATACTTCATGGAATATAGGCATGGTGGGCCGAGGCAACAACTTTTCGGCATCAATTAGATTGTTGTTTACTTTAACTACGACACTATACACATTTGGTAGCACGTGGTTCTGCCGAGTGACTAGATCATCATTGAAATGTTAGCGTTGATGGACTTGAGGTAAAAAATGAACTCTAACTCGGCCTGTGGGCGATCACAACTTGAATTCTTTTCCAGGTTATGTGGAACTTGGCATTGAAGTCAGTCATGGCTTCATATGGGGCTCATTTGATGATCTCCAGTTGATGATATTGTGAAGAACTATCTTTTTCATTAGAGAATCTTTCATAAAATGGATCTTCGAGTTGGTCCCAAGTGTCGATAGTGTTAGGCTGTAATGTGTGGTACCAATCTAGTGCCTTGCCCCTGAAAGAGGCTACAAGAAATATTAGCGCTACATTTTGGGTAGTGATTCCATGCACCAAACATATGTCTGCAACATCTTGCAGATGTTCTGATGGTGTCCTTCAGTTATCTCTGATGAACTTAGGTATAACTTTTTAAGTGGTGATCGGGATAGGGGCCCAAATGGTGGGTGCTACTGGAGCAACGAGAGGACTTCCAATGTCCTATGCCACATAATTTCTATTAGCAGTAGGCAACATGGCTAGTATTAGGGGTGGTGGAAGTGAAACATTCACTAATTTGGTCGAGGCATGTACTATCCCTAGTGGTGGTACTAACAAACCGAGATTATTCATTGTTTGGGACCTAGTAATAGTCCAATGGCTCATACACCCTCTTTGAATTGAGATTCATTTAAGAAATTCCCACTATGCGTGCTAGAAAAAAGGAAGTCGTTGATTCCAAAAATTGGAAAGGTAACAGCCTTTATGGGAAACTCAGTTAATGAGGGAACCAATTTGCACTAAACTGAGTGACCTCCATATTTTTAAAGAAGTTAGCTTCTTCTGTAACTGGGGTTTTGAATGGGAAAAGGAAGAATATATATAAAATAAAAATGTAACTAAGGCGATGCGCCAAGATGTAGATAAGGGCACGGTAAATCTATCCTTTGGGATTGGATTCAAGGGCCCCGTCAGCGATCTGCTATGTTCCAGAATCACAAAAACCAAAGATAAAGATCTAAACAATTCATCTAATGACATAAAATGATTATCACATACATTCATTGAAAAGAGGAGTCAAAGACATGATCTATATAAGCAATTTGTATTCAAAACCATATAAGTTCTTGCAAATAAACAATCTAGATAATAATGGAATAGTATTAATGTCTTATCAAATAATATAAGAAAAAATAGAAAGGTTGAAAAATGGAACAGTCTAAAAGTTTCATTTAATAATCTAAAAACAATACTAGAGGCCTGGTGTCTCTCTCTAATTTTTCTACATCTTTCAAACTCATTTTCTTAAGCGAGAAGCAGGATTTATCCAACAATCCACTGCCTGGCAAGCTTGTAACAGAAAATATTCAGTATCTTAGGCAATGATGGTCGCAACAGTGATTTCCCTTGGTCATTGTAATAAAAATATTCAGGCCATGGCATGTAGACGCTTCCTAGCTAGATGCATCCCCTATAAATGATGGTATTGGTCCAGGAATATCTCGAGCAAACAAGTGTCTCTCCCCCATGGAGACAATTACAACACGCAGCAACATGTCACAACCAGTTGCTCGCTCCATCCTCTCCTTTGATATAAACTCCCACCGGAGGGATGCGTGGTGGAATTTTGCAGCTCGTGGTTCATTCTCCCTTCCCTCTGATGAAAGCTTGCACTGAGAAGACACATAGCAACATATTTACTATCAGAAGCATCTATGGAGTCTGCCAAAAGTTTACACGAATGAAAGCTACGTGGGATGCAAGCGGGGCTCGACAAGAAAGTGAAGGGAAGCAGTTATAAATAGCCCACGATGAAGACACATGGGAGCATAGCAGGAGCTGGTAGAAGAGCACATGAATCCTTTTCTACGAGGAGCGTTGGGCGAACACATGGAAGCAGTCGGCAGAGTATAGCAAAAAGAAGCTCGAAGAAAGGCTAAGGGAAACATGTTGAATATATGAGGCGAGGGCCAGAACTTAGCAAAACATAAAAAACACCCGAAGGGAGCTCAAAAAATTTTACATTCACATTTTCCATTACACTGTAATATTTTGTATATTTTTGTATAGGTTCAGTCTACTTTGTTTTGGCTTGTCTGGTCTACCTTGTTTGGGTTTCCCTTGTATTTTGTTCTTTGGGTTTGGTCTGCTTCAACCATGAGATCTAGAATATTTCCACACTTACAAGAGGCATGTGTCCCTGAGCATGAGCCACTGGTGGAACCCTATAAAAAAAAAATTGAGTTGGCCTTTGGTAGTTTTGGGTCTTGAATTATTATCAAGGGTTTAGGGTTTTATGCTATGTTGTTTGGTTTACTTAGCATGTTTTCCTTTCATATTAATCCTTGTTCTTGTTGTCTAATCTTCCATTGACTTGTTGGATTAGGTTTCTAGTTGTCTAAGTTACATCCTAAGCCATTGCCCCTGTGTGATTACTGACCACTTATGTCTAAGGTTCCCATTTTCTCCATTGCGTGATAATTTTCCTTTCACTTTGCTCCAAGAGTTATTGTTTTATAAAGTTGGGATCTTCAAATATTTTACCTTTCTATCCTAGGTTGGATTACGCCTTGGTTTATTTAAATTCCCCACTCTTCCTTATACCTAGGTGGCCCCTTCTTTATAAATAACTTTAAGGAATGTGCTAATTACCACCGCTTAAGTCTTTGCATCATGTATCACTAAAATCTTCTTGCTCATTGGTTCCATTTCTATGATGAGAGATGGACTCCTTTTTTCTTGCATCATGCGCATCCTTTATATCGCTACAATTTTATTGCTTTTCATTTCATTTATGTGATGTGTGAAGGCTTATGTTTCCTTTGCATCTCTTCCCTCCTTCATATCGCTGAATTTATATTGTTCTCTTAACCTGTTCCATGATGCATGATGGCCCTTATATTTTATTTGCATCACACCAGTCCTTTGCATCGCTAAAAAAAATTTATTGCTTAACTCATTCCAGTGATGAGTGACGAGAAACAAAAAACAAAGGATTGTGATTATGCAACCTATCAAGATGTTTTCCCATCACTCATCCATCGCTTATCACTGAAAGGTTTTTCATTTTAAATGAACTTCAACGATGATCAATGAGTGACGATGAACTTCTAATTTCCTTTGCATCGCTTGAGATTGATACATCACTAAAACATGATTTAAACTTTGAAACTCTTCAGCGACGAGCAATGAGTGATGGGAAGAATATTCCTATGAATATTCTCTCCATCAGAGGAACTCTTCACATCGTCGTTCCATTTTTTCAAGTGATGGTGTTGCCGTGATGCATGATGGTCGTATAAAAGAAGTAATGGAGAATGCGGAGTGGCCATGTGGTGATATTTTAGGGTATCATTGTTGTTTTAAGGAAAGGTGATGGAAAGAAAAAAGTGATGGGAAAGGGTGAGGGAGAGCCATCCATTGATTTTTAAATCAGATACATCAACTACTATAATTAAAACCTAAATGGCTAAGTGTCATAAATGCTCTTGTTCACTCGTGTGAACCATCTTTCACCAATAATGGAAAATCTACTCGCTTCTAAGGCCATTAAAAGAGTGAATTGATCTTTTTTTCTATCATTTCCACAAGGATTTAGGAGCAGAAAGGTGAAGAAAGGGTTCAAGTGAAGAAAATTTGAGGAACGAAGTGCTTATTTTCCTAGGTAAGTCAATTCTATATGCTCTTGTGACTGGTTTCAAGCATTGGGTAATTTGAAAATTGGGATTGAAGTGTAGGGTTTTACGGATTGAGGATTGTCATTTTCTCTGTTCTATAAATGAAATTCATAGTCTTATGTAGGTTTTGAGGAGTGGGATAAGTAATTATTGAATTTAAGTGTGAACCCCATGAATTTGAGAATAGAGACTTTAGTTCTTGTTTAATTTGAAACCCTAGCTCTTTTAAATTATGCAAAATGAGTCAACCTAGTGAGTCTTCCAAACTTGAAGTAAAACCCAAACAAAAATGGGTTAGAAAGAAAAAAACTAAGGATGATGTATCAAAACTAGAAGTATCCAAGGCATCCAAGAAAAAGAGGTCTATGAAAAGGGACTTCACTGGGCTAATGGAGGAAGCATCTAAAGGTTCGGCCCCAAAATTGAAACAAGTTGGGAAAAGGGAAACTAGTGAAGGTGTTTTGACAAGCCACTTTTAGGATTTGGAATCTAGGGTAGGTGATGTTGTTGTGCCTTAGAGTGGCTGGGAACTATTCCTTTATGAATTCAATAAGATATTTTCTAGTCATCAAACATGTCATCTCTAGATGTGACATTGTCAAGCTAATTGTTCCCAATGTTTTAATGGAGGTAGGCTTGATTCTAGAATTGGCTAGATGTTATGACCCCAAGGATAGAGTGACTAAGAGGTTTATAGATGGAGCCCCCATACTGGACATCACAAGAAGCCATATTATAGAGTTTTTCAATTTGAATCTCATTGCCACTCACTCAATCAATTTTGGTGCCCTATATCAAGAGTATGAGTAGAATAAGTATGGGTATAGGAAGAATGTGCTGCCAAGGCACAAGAGACATGATTTGAACAAGAAGGGTGCGTCTTTTAGACCTATGGATGTCAAACCCTTCAACTATGATGAATTTGAAGACTATTTCAAGAACACCAACTATGAGTTGTGTCAGGTTTTGGCCAGGAAATATGACATAAAGATGAGCATCCCTTTGATGGTTATGGCCATTGATATACAAAAAAAATCAAAACAAGATGTTTGATTATGCTTCCTATCTAACAGAGGAAATTCATAATGATTTGGTGAATTTGAAGGATGTAAAACCTCCTCTATCTTTCATACATTATTTAAATTTAATGCATATGTTGCAATGGAGAGGTAGGAAGGTGTGGAGAAATTTTATGAGGCTAAGGGAAAGAGACAGCCAAGATAATGAATTTCTTGTGCAAATGTGGACCCACATTTGGGATATGCACTGTCCTGATTATAATTATGCTACTTTCTGTAGTGATTTTAAGTTTGGAGTTTTGGAGAAATTAGATTTGAAGCCTATCTACAAACTTTCTAGGGGTGTGAAGGAGATTCTGAGACCATTGGAGCTTTAGGAAAATACTACACAAAATCATAACTAGGGGGACTAGTATTTCCATACTGGTTACACCACTATTAGGGTGTATGGAGCTTTGGTGCCACCTCACCGCCTACTAGTGTATGAATCAGAAAAACTGGCCTTCATGGAGATAATGTAGCAGTTAAATTCCATGGATAAAGAGCACTTTAGGAGTGCTAGGAAAGCATCTATTATTAATCCCAAATGTGCATTTTCATATTTTGTGGTCACCTCAATGGAGGGCATTGAAAATTTTGGCACTCTCATCAATAATTACAAAATGAAACAAAATAAAATAAGGAATTGTGACTCTAAGGAAGTAGTTGACAAGGAGAGGAAGACAAGAGGAAGGTATGATTTCCACCATCACTTCCTCTACATGGAGGATATAATTAGAAAATTTCCCTCATATGAAGTTGTTGCTGAGAGGAAGAATGAGTGGAGAACTATTTGTGTTATTGAGGAGAAAATATTGAAATAAAACCCTTTTTATGTAAGTCCTTATGTAGAGATAATCAACCAATATGCTCAATCCAAGGTGCTATTGGGAGATTTCAAAGATAAAAGATTTTTTGAAAAGGTGAAGGAGGTTGAAATAAAAGCTAAGGTTTCCAAGGAGCACCATGATGCATAGGTGAGGATCCAAATGACTCAATCTACAACTCAAGGCACACAAA
This sequence comes from Sequoia sempervirens, assembly GCA_007258455.2. Lineage (NCBI taxonomy): Eukaryota > Viridiplantae > Streptophyta > Pinopsida > Cupressales > Cupressaceae > Sequoia > Sequoia sempervirens. The sequence continues at coordinate 50,055 of VDFB02115169.1, read as the reverse complement.
TACAGGAAATGGAGGTAGGTGATGAACCAGAAGTTGCCCCTTTGGTAACTTATTCTAAAATAGAGGAAGGTTGTTGCAACAATGTACATGAAGAATCTGTTGAACAGGTTCCTATGGAATAGGAAGTTGATCATATATTCCCCTCCCCTGAAAGGGATGATGCTCTCAATATTGTTGTCCCTACTAGTAGGATAATTAAGTGGGAGGTATGATGAGGATAAAGATGATGATGTCAAGATAAAGACCTGTAGAGATTTTATGAGTGATGAAACTTTCATTCAAACTAAGGAGTTTAAGGATTTTTTCATCCAACTCAATAGCCAAGACATCAAGAAAAGGATTGAGGATGCAAAAGCATAAGTTGAACCCTTATTACAGGAGGAGGCTGAGAAAGTAGAAGAAGATAAAATAATGAATGAGATTGCTGCCATTACACTTGAAGAGGCAAGGAGTTTGGTTAAAGGAAGAGTATTTTGTTGTTCCCTGGGTGGAATATCACATAATTTATTTCATTATATGTAATAAGGAATGATCCTAGTGCTTCCATTTCTAAGGAGCGCTTTGACAATAAAGTATTTGGTTTGGGGTTTAGTCCAAAATTGCATACTCTTGTAATATGGTCTATGGAACCCAATACTAGGAAGCCCAAAGTTGTCAAATCAGTTGAGGAAGTGATTGGTGTTGTGGTGGTGAAAATATCCACTAAAATTACTCCTACTCAAGCTGCATAATTGACAATGCATGTTGCAATGTTGAGTGTGGACACAACCCAAATTTCTCAAGATAGATATGAAAAGTTCTTGGATAAGTATAATAGTTTGTTGGATGAATATAATAGAATTTTTACTACTGTGGCTAGCTCAACATAGAAGACCTATCTTCCCCAACTTCCTCCTCTTCTAATTTGTCTTCACAAGACAAGGAGACTTTGTCATTAAGGATCAAGAATTTAAAAGAAGAACTAGTGATGGAGAAACAGAATGTGAAGAAGGCTAAGGAGGAGACCTCAAAGGTGGACACAGTTATTTTTGATGATATTCTAGGGCACAGGGTCTCTAGATTGGTGCATAGGTTTGATAATGTTTGGAATGTTTACAAGAACAATCATGAAGCTCACTAGAGGTATACTCAGGTGCAAACTTCCTTTCAAAATGATTAGAGTAAGTGGAGTGCTAGGGTGGGTGCTTTGAAGGATATGATACCAAACATGAAGGAGGACCCTGAGGCACCTACACACATTCCTTATTTAATATAGGTAGTTGACTTATTGGGTGAGATATTAGAATTTCATGGAAAATTGGGTGTATAGCTACAAAAAAATTTGAAGATGTTTAGAGATATGGAGGGGCATGGAATGCCTAAAATATTGAATGATGAAAGAGAGTTGAAGGAATTCAACACATGGAAGGATGATTTGGGAGGTTTTCTCCCACACTTTAAGGAAGAAATCAGCCTCACTGATTATACCATGTTAAATGCTACTATTGATGATATGATTGGGATTGAGGTAAAAATGGAAATATTTGTTAAAGAGGTCAAGTTGTTGATTGATGATAGATATAATCAACACAATGTTAAGGTGCAAAAATTATTGAATACTCAATGGCCCACCAAGGAGTATAATACATGGCTTGGAAATTTTACAAATTAAGCCTTAGATAAAGTATGGTTAAGAATTATCTCCTCTTGGCTGTGAAGTTGATGACAAATGTTGTTGATGTGGAGGTTATCTATTTTCTTCCTTTTTAATTCTTTTATGTTTTAATTTCTACAATCTTGGTGGGTACATGGAAATAATTTTTCTCATGGAAAAGGTATCTTTATCAACTAAGGAGATTTTTGGAGAATGGGAAGTATCTACATCAACAAATGAAAGGGAATTTTATCTTACATGAGTTTTCCCCCTCAAGTTTTGGAAAATATAACTGCCTTTGATGTAAAAGTGATTGTCAGATGAAAACTTGATGTGTAAAATTTGTATTGAAGCTTGTTTTTCTCCTTTGTTCTTATAAAAGGGAATTCAAGTCCAACTATACAGGGTTGCTAGCAGATTGATCTTAGAGAAGTTTTGTAGCTAAGTCTAGATAATAGAATGTGAGCCTGTTCTAGGTTTTAAGCATCTTTTGAGTCTTATAATGGTGAATGTATAGCAGTACTATCATATTTTAGAATATAAATGGCATAATATTCAAGGCCAATTTATTCCATTGTATACTCTACATAGATTTTAAATATAAAGCAATCAAATATTACTTCTATTCATATTCTTGTCTTTCCTTGAATTTTTATTCATTGTTATTATGCTTGTTCAAAAAATGAGTTAAATCTATATTAACATGAATAAAGGTTTATGTGGATGTGTGCATGGATTATTAAATATTGTTGGTTAAGATTCTAGTATCAATGGTGTAAGGCATTGTTGATAGGATTTGTTATGATAGGAGTAATGTTGCTATATGTTTTCAATTATATGATTTAGAATTCTCTACCCTAGGATAAGACACTGGTCATTTAATGTTACAGTTTCCTAGATCTTTCATAGAAACTACTTTCAAATCAATTTTAACCTCCAATTTCAATGTGAATGTATGTAGAGATGAATTATAACATTTTCTTATGCTTAAATATGATGTTACCATGAAAATTAGCCACATATTTAAGGTATTTCATTTGTTAAGCAATTAAAGGAGAATTTATCTATTAATTTACAATATATATGATAATTGACACAAGAGTATCTAAAGATGCATTGTAGGGATCAACCTCCTAGGTTTTGCAGAGCCCAAAGTGTAGAGGGAAAGCCTAGCAAGCTTTCACCTATTCGTTGGCCAATCCTCAAAGTTATTAACCATTAAATTTGAAAAATTCATAGATAACTGATGAGATTAAGTTTTGTTCATTAAAAATAACCAACAGATGGCACCCACCTTTTTGGATGAAGTAATTAATTATGCAAACTACTTTCAAAACTATATGCCCCACAACGTAGTGTAGAATATTTCTCCTAAGGAGGCTTGGTCCCATTTCAATATTGATGTATCTTCTTTGAGAGTATTTGGTAGTGATAGTTGATCATTGATTACTATTATTTTTATAAGTAAAATACAATCATGGGGGTTGCTCCCACTGCTATTAATCATAAATAAAATATTACATTTGTCTATGTTGACCCATAGGTCATATGACCTTGCAGATCTAGGTAATTAACAAAATCATGGATGTTAGTTTTCTAGATCCATATCACCTAGGAATTGCTTCTTAATGAGAGCCATACAAATAGCTTTCACCAATTCTAGTGACTCCCCAATATCTAGTAGTGAGGCCAAAAACATAGAGGATATATCATAATTAACCCCATATTTATGATCTACACCAAGAAATCTTCTCATAGCACCCACTTGAATACAAATAAATTAACCCTATATGGGTTTTTAAGATGCATTTTAAACTCTTCTTTGTGATAGACCCCATAAAGGCCATAGATCAATGTGTGCTCGTCAATTAAATAGGGTTATCCATATTTTGGTACTATTGAAACTTAGCCACTAGAGAGAATGTGAGATAATGTGATGGTTTCTTCAAATTAAAATTAGTTCCCCTACCATCTTGCATGATTCAAGGGGAATATAATGCATGGAGAGCTCACGAGCCCATCAGTTGGTGAAATTATTTATCTCATGATTCTAGTAAAGCCTTAAGTCTCCACTCCTACAATAAATTTCTCCTTATTACATTTATCAATAAAGAAGAGTCCCCCTTGATTTTGATCTTATAAAGATTTAACTTCAAGTATAGTTGAAAGTCGAGGATGAGATAATTTATTTCTTCTTCATTGTTTGTTCCTTTTGGAAACCTTCTTGAATATCTACATAGAACCTTCCCCAACCAATATTAAATTAGAAAGCCAAAACTAGAGGTGTCAAAATTTCCATGGCAAGATCCATCAAGGTTGATCTTAAACTGACCATGTTTTGGTAGTTATCATCTAGCCTCTTTTTGTTTTTTCAGGAACTCAATATTCCCAACCCCATTAATAAGGGAATTCATAGGAAGAATCATTTTTTTGACATAAAATTATCTTGACCTATGAAATTGTTCTTATGGGAAGTCTAATAATTCAACTCTATTATTGACTACTTTCACAATGGAAACTTCACCCTTGCTTAAAAATGAGGGTGGTGGCATTTATTTTTTCAAATATTCTTCTATTTATTTCTTTCTATATTTCCGATAACATGATCAATGGACTAGTGGTCCAATGGTAGGAAAAATGTTGCATTTTTATTGAGTATTGGCTATGTTTCAAAGAGGATGTGAATATCATTTAAAATGGCACCAAACCATCCTAATTTCAATGGCCCGCATATCTCTTCCCTGCATAGAGGGCATCTTGTTGGTTTGCGATAACCCATTTTATAAATTTGTACATTTTTAGTATTTTCCTTTGTAATAAAATGCAAGAGAAGCACCCAGCCTTGGGAAGGCAGGAAATATTCCTGTAAAGATGAACGGAAATTATTATTTTCTTAGAGACTATCTCTACCATCTTAATACCATCTTTAGCATTGTGTTTTCTTGAATTTTCACAATTTCGTCTTATCCTATCATTTTTATTCCAAACAGTGATAATTTTTTCCTTTAAAATGGCCTTTAGAGATTCTATCTAATGTGTTGAGATGATAGTCAATCCAAAATATTTTCATGCCCAAATAAAGAATCCTAAGGAAGAGTCTTCCACCACATAATCCACCAAATGAATACCCCATATAACAATAAGAATCCTTTTGTCTTGAGGGGGTCATAAAGTTTGTCTATATTGGTTACCCACCCCATGAATCTTCCCAAAAAAGTGTTGAATACCCTTCATGAATGTCCCATATGAGATATTTTGAGATTACTGGCTTGCATGTGAGCATGAAATTTTGCATATGGGAGCCTTTAGGTAGGTTACTTGTGTAGACATGTAAAATTGACTTAACACCTATCAAAACTTGGAATGTCTCGAAACAAAGAATCAACCTAGACATCTCAGAACATCTCATAATCAACCTGAAACATCTCAGAACATCTCATAATCAACTTAGAATGTCTTGAAACAACTTGGAATCAACTCAAAATGTCTTGGAACAACTCAGAATTAATTCAAAATGTCTTGGAACAACTCAAAATCAACCTAAAACATCTCGAAACATCTCAGAACATCTTGGAATCAACTCAGAATGTCTCCAAACCTCCCAGAATCATCGTAAAACATATCAAAACATCTCCAGAACATCTCAATTCATCTCGGAATCATCCCATGATCATCCCACAACATCAAATAGCATTTGAAACCCTAATTCTACTATTAATTGAATAATACAACATTATTTGATTAATTCATGTTTCATCATTTCGACCAATTAAATAAATTACATTTATTTAATAAAGTCCTAATCTAATCTTATTTCATCCTGATTAGTCAAACAATGCTAGTTATTTGATTACATCACTAAAACCTTATTCCCCTAATTTGATTAAATTATTAAATCATAATAATTTAATTAACATGCTTTCCCTACAAAATTAGAATAATTAAATCAAACTATTCAAATCATTTATCAAAAATCAAATCAAACTAATACAACTTTGTTTGAAAAAGTCAAATTTGATTTGCATGTTCAACTCCAAAAAGGAATTAATTAATTAAATCAATTAATTTGTATTCCTCACCCACTTTCTAATTGAGAAAATCATGGGTTGTTGACTGAGCAATCTAATTTTCTAACTCAACCATCTAATTCTGCTAAACTCAACCATCAATTTCCTAACTAAACCCTGATTGATCAATCAAATCCTGACTAATCAATCTAAACCCTAACTAACCAATCTATTTTTCAATCACCCAAATTGTGCAATCAACTTTGTACAATCTTCTCATGTCTAAGTCTTCTCAACACCTTTTGACCATTGATCTAGATATTCTCCAACGTGATCCTAATCGTCGATTCAAAATCTCATTTCCTATATAACAAACCTCTCTCCTTACAAATGAGGATCGAAGAATAAATATACTTTTGCAACAAAGTGCTATCACAATCACCATTGATAGATCTTCAACCTTTTTTGATCAACCAAGAATCATTCATCCAGCTTTTGCACACGAACTTTGGAGGCTTCGCCATCACAAGAACAATCCAACATCAAGAGAATACACTCTGCTATGGTATGGTAAAGTTGTGCTTATTGCTTGCATTCATTTTGGTAATCATAGGTTTCTTAATGTATGTTCAATTAGCTTAGTTTCATTTCGTATGTGTAGGATTAGATTTTAGATTTTCTATGTTTGATCTTAACTTAGATCCTAATTTCAATTAAAGTTTGATCTTGTTTTCATCTATCATCTTCCCCCTCACACATTTTGGCACACCCAGTGGGACAAAGTTCCTCCTTACTAATGTTTTTATGAGCCAAATTGAAGTTGCAGGGTTTCAGGAGCTTTCGGGAGAAGTTTCACGCACTACCCAGTAAAAGCTTGCTTTTGACTAATAAGATATCTGAGCATTTGCAACAAGAAGCTTGATGTTTCCATCAGAAGCTTGCTTTTGCATCAAAACCCTCACATTTGCTTCTTTCTGGGTTAGCATTTGCACAAGGACTGAGCATTTAAATTTGTTTTAAAGCAGTTGCATTTTTTTCTGAGCATTTGCTCTAGAAAAGAAGTGCATGGATCCTGCACTATTGTAATGAACCTCCTTGCTAACATTTTTCTTATTTTTTGATGTACTAATGGGTTTTTTATGTAGGATTTGAAACACGTTAACTCATTTTGTGCAGGGAAGATGATCGGTCCAAGAATTTAAGATCCACAAACTCTTTTTTTTTATTAACTTAAGAATGCTTTCATTTGGTGCACTAAAATGAACAACAAAAACTCACATTTGATTTTGGTGTTGTTAAAATGAACCAATTTTAAGCTTTCTAAGTTAGGAAATTTCGTTTGGTGCTCTAAAATGAACAAACAACAAACTCACATTTAGTTTTGGTGCTATTAAAATGAATCAATTTTAAGCTTTCTAAGTTAGCAACTTTCATTTGGTGCTCTAAAAATGAACAACACAAACTCACATTTGATTTTGGTATTGTTAAAATAAACCAGTTTTAAGCTTTCTAAGTTAGGAACTTTCATTTGGTGCTCATAAAAAGAACAAAAACACTTCAATTTTGGGTTCTAAAAATGAACACATTTCATGTTTTCATAATTAGGAACATTAATTTTGGTGTATAAAAAGAATGCAAAATGGTTTCTATTTTGTTGACGCACGCTTGATTCACTTTTTGTTGACCAAAGTTAGAACCAGGCCTGATTTCTTAGAAACACTTTAATTTTGGGGCTTAAAAATGAACAAACTATTCTTGTTATTTTTACACCATTACTATCTTAATTGCTTGATGTCCTAAACACTTCAATTTGGTGCAAAAATAAAGAGAACAAGTTGTTTATATTATTCACATATTTTTGGGGATAATACCACTCGAGGTGTTTAAAATGAATCAATTTGCTATGAAGTGTATGTCGTGTATTCATTGATTGGAAAAGTTAAATGTTTTTCTTCTCCCCTCGCACCTTTTGGTGATCTTGGGTGAGCAATTTTTTTTTTATCTTCACACCTTTCTTTTCAAGCATACATTTTTAGAGCGCCTACCTACTTGAGGAAACTCCTGCATCAAAGAACTTGTGGGCGACCCAAGCAGTACTTTTTTTCTAGACTGCTATATAAATCTTTTATGAGTGTGAGGAAATTTCATTACTCACCAGGTGCAGATGTCCTATACCGACATCTTCTCCCTCAGTATCCTTGTGATGTGTAAAAACCCATAAGGCCTAGGAGGTTCTTAATTGAAAGAAATGTTGCATGTAAAGGTGCCCGGAAATAATATCCCTAGAACATGACTAAGAGCCAATTTTTTTAGAAACCACCCTATTATCCAAAACATTCTTTGAAAGTGGTGCATCAAAATTTACTTCTGAGAAGTTACTTTCCAAGTTTGACTATAGGCCCACACCATAAGTCGCATGTAAAATCATCTCTTCAGAGCATGAGACAAGCCCACTGAAGAGGATGGTTTCTCTCCACTAGGGTTGTAATTACTTGTTAATGTTAAACTTTCTCAATTACATTCAGAAACAATTGTGACATAAAATTTTGTGTTTGATTTAAAGAGAAATAACACATCAAAACAAACACTGAACAAGATGGTCAAATAAAAAACCCTTTGATTTATTGTATACTTGTGAAAGAAGCCTTATGTTTTGTACTCCTTGAAAGGATTTATCCTTAAATGTTTCTGAACATTTCGACTTTTATTTTAGGTTACATTGATCAAGGTAAACATTTGGTAAACTATGGCTTGGGTGTTGTGATTTCACAACTTGATCTATAGACATTCAGGTCACATGAAGTCCATGCTTTTGAGTTAGTCTAGTGCTATTATATTATTTTCCATACTCAAGAACATAGAGAAAACAAACACACAGAGGTTACAAATTGCCATTCCAACTCAATATTTTTTGACACTTAGGGGAAAACAAACTAAAGTTGTTTATAAGGTCATTATTTGAACAAAACATTTGGAAAATCAGATTGGTCACAAAGTCTCTCATCCATTATTCCCATACTACTTATTTGAAATAAAAATTAAAAAAAAACACTAGGATCATTCCTTCACTCAAAAATTCTATGATATCAACAGTTACTTGGAACTCACAAATAGTTCAAGTATCTTTCCCACAACATATCCTCTAGAAAAAGGAAGTGAAATATTGACCCTCATTCTTCAAAATTTTGATTTCTAAAAAGTAGCCACATTCCAAAACAACACTCAATCCTTAGGGCTTTGAGCTTCATAATAACTGTCTCACAAGATCATAACACCTTATGACCATCTGGAAACCAACTGCTTCAGTTCAACAACTAGGCCTTATAGCACCAATCTTTCAACCAAGTAACACATACATTGAAGGTGCGCAAACTGACATCATAAGTAGTTTGAAAACCTTCCTATTTGAGAAGAATGAAACACCCCATCAATTTCTCACCACATTAATCATCTTAGATGAAGAGGGAGAGAAATCAAACATAGCAGCCAAAAGACCCATGTTACTACCTCTCGCATGGCAATAGGTATGATCCTCTTAGAAATATAAACCAAGTGACCTTATGATAGGGTATTGAGTATCAAAACATCCTCAAAACATGTCGATCTATTATCCAAATTACTCTTATCAAGGGTCACAACATCAAATAGGGAAAAAACAATAGGGATTTCAAAATTACCATCAAGGAATAAATCCAGAACATCAAATTTTCCTAGATTAAATTAAGAGATATCTTGAGGAAATTAAAAAAAATTAATATCCGACACATCACCAATGCCATGTGCAAAGTCAAAACATTACATATCCTCAACTAATGGACATTATTCCACAAACACCTCAATGTCCACATCAACAACACTTCCAATATTTGCAATATCAAGAAGTACCGCAACATCAAGGTGTACCTCAAGTGCAATATCAAAATATACCTCAAACACGGTATCAAGGAGTTCCACAAAATCAAGAGAAAAACAATCAAGAAAATCCACAGAGAAAAAATTACCAAAAAAGAAGAAAATTCACCCCTTTGGGAGAAACTTTAGAGGTAATCATGCACAAACTAGTACAACAAGAACTTATCAAGATCAATTTATGGTGAACCAAAATTTAAACTCCCTTGGTATAACAAGTACAAAAAATGTGAGTTCCACAAAATAAAGGGTCACACAACAAACAGATGTGCTAAACTCAAAAATATCATCCAAGACCTCATTGATCAAGGAGAACTAGCTATTAAAGGGCCATCTACCAATGACAACAGTGATAATGTCTCAACCTCAAAATTTGAAAGCAATGATCAAGAGCTATCTATCACTGATCACATTGACAATGTCTCTACATAATCCAGTGAGCAAGAGGACATACATCAAGAATTTAGTCCCAAGCATGATAAAAATCAATCACCCAAGTCTAGCAATGATTCAGTCCAAGATATATTGAAATCATCCAACCTCATGACAGTACATGTTGATGATCAAGAGACTCTTAATCCAACACTTATACCCAATGCAAAAAATATAAGCCAAGAGCTATCACCCATATGCCCACATTTTGAGGAGATCCAAGGATCCTTTACAAGAAAACCCTTCTTTGAAATTGATCCATGTCAAAAATGTGATTCAAATCATATCGAAGATGATACCACATAGAGTCAAGATCAAGAATCCCTATCATCAAAATACTACAATGACTTGGTAGATATCTTCCAAGACATCCAAGGCTTTCCAAAAGAACACATCCATATGCAAAGCACACATACATCTACCCATGACTTGCTTACTCCTAATGGACATGTAGATGATCTTCATCCAAAACAAGAGCCTCATACTCTTGATATCATTACCAAGGAACAAGAGTCACCTACTCTTAACATCTTTACACATGATCAAAGCAAAAAATCAATAGACATATCTGAAATTTATGAAGAAGAAGCATTAAGATTAGAAACATCCTCCAGGAAGGTTGAAGACATAAAGCATGAAAATATGGAGAAAATTATCTTAAAATCAGCAAAGATAATTGACAATCTTGAGCAACAGAGCATTGGGTATACAAAATTAAAAAAATCACCGATATATTTTGAAGGGCCATCAAAATTTGATATTTCACATGATCAAGTCAAAAATATCAATCAATAAGTTATCCCACATATGGAGGATTCTAAAAATGGAAAAGCTATCATAGTTGAAGATCCGCCACAGAGCAGAGAAGGATTAGCACCTTGTTTCCAAGGTAAATCATATTCTATTGCAAATGAAAATTTTCAACAGATGCATTATCAAGGAAGAGGATTAGGCCTACATGAATAGGGTACCCTAGAACCATTGATGATTATTGACAATCCTAAACATCAAGGTCTTGGTTATTCAGTAATTAAGGGATCTAAACATATTAGGGATACCTCTATAATATTGGGTTCAACTTTATCTAATGCAAACATCAACATAGAGAGAACAAAGAGTCCTTATAATGAAATTGCTACCAACGCTACTACTGGTCATATCATGAATTTTCATCCACGTATTTTTTCACCCTCTCATTGGGACCAACAACAAGATAAAAAACTATACCCAAGAATAAAATAAGCCATTGAAGCAAAAGAATCAACAAAAAAAAATGGGCAAGAAAATCATCCCTATCAAACTCCATTAGTCAAAGAAACTATGGGAAAAAATCAAAAGGGGAAATTCATCCATCAAATAAGTCCAAAAATGCAAAATAAAGCTTCAAGAGTGACCTACAAGGTATATCAAGACATTGGTCCCAATCGAATCTCCATATCCACCCATCATTGCTCATCATCCCAAGTTTGGAGAGTCAAAGGTTCCAAACTATCAACCAATCCATCTAAAAATCATATCCCTCAACACATTTCACCATCCATGATATCCAAATCTCACATTGATCATGTATTGGAAGGAACTTTTTATCATAAGGATTCTAAGGGAACTATATCACGATGTACACATCAAAGTAAGGTTAACTCTAGTATCGACAAGGAAGATAAGGATTAGCAGGGGATATTTTCAAGCAATTGTATCTTAGCAAAACAACTTCTCCAAGAAGGATATTGTTGGCACATCATGACAACAACAACAACTATATTAGCACCAACATAGTCTACATCAGTACCACCAGGTGGTTCAAACATGAGTAGAAAATCGTCACCATGATGAAAACTTGGTAAACAGGCGTCTTGTGTGACATCAAAAATCAATTAAAAAAAAATCATGAAAATAGTCAAGAGAAAAATCATCCTCTAGTGAAAACCACTATGGTTGTGCTTTGGACAAGTACCATGAAGAAAACCTAGAAAACAAGCATCATGTGTAGAATCGAGCATCTACGTGTACCATTTTAGGTGGAATCATCTCAACCTATCTAGAATAAATCCAATCCATTTTTATCCCAAATCCAATGTACCTTGATCTTGAAAAAATTTTAGTGTACACTTTACACTTACTTAGGGAAAACATCTTGACATGGGTCACTATCATTGATCCTATCCTATCCAGCATTATTTGAGCCATGAGGCATTGTCCAAAGGGGCATACTCTATCCAAACATGTTATCATATCAAAAGATAATCTATCATTGCTAGACACTAGGGGTAGGTCCTTAAATTTTAGTGTACACTTTACACTTACTTAGGGAAAACATCTTGACATGGGTCACTATCATTGATCCTATCCTATCCAGCATTATTTGAGCCATGAGGCATTGTCCAAAGGGGCATACTCTATCCAAACATGTTATCATATCACAAGATAATCTATCATTGCTAGACACTAGGGGTAGGTCCTTATATCTTGATCTATGTCTTATAGCTCACATTATGATCTAGGCATTGTCCCAACAACAAGGTATCCTGCCAACACACTATTTGGGTAACCTTCAAACAAATCAACAACATCAACAAGGTGTGCCACATGGTACCCTTCCCAATTTTTTCCAACAACAAGGTATACCACCAACACACTACTAGGGTATCCTTCAAAATAATTTGTCTCAACAACAAGGTGTACCACCAACACACTACCAAGGTAACCTTCAAAGATACCAACAACATGGATTATTCCTTCACTCAAAAATTCTAAGATATCAACAGTTACTTGAACCCTACAACTAGTTCAAGTAATCTTTTCCACAACATATCCTCTAGAAAGACACAATGAAATATCAATCCACGTTTTCAATATCTTACACCCTTGGCAAGAGGGTAAAAATCCAAAAAAAAATTGAAAAAGATTAAAAAAATACAAAAAAAAAAAAGCAAACTTCAAAAAAGTTTGTCCCAACAACAAGGTGTACCACCAACACACTACCAAGGTAACCTTCAAAGATACCAACAATGTGGATTATTCCTTCACTCAAAAATTCTATGATATCAACAATTGCTTGAACCTTACACCTAGTTCAAGTAAGCTCTTCCACAACATATCCCCTAGAAAACAAAGTGAAATATCAATCCAAGTTTTTAGTATCTTATACCCTAGGCAAGAAGGTAAAAAATCCAAAAATATGGAAAAAAGGTAAAAAATACAAAAAAAATAAAAAAGAAAGCTTCAAAATAGTGTGTCCCAACAACAAGGTGTACCACCAACGCACTACCAAGGTAACCTTCAAAGATACCAACAACGTGGATTATTCCTTCACTAAAAAATTCTATGATATTAACAGTTGCTTGAACCCTACATCTAGTTCAAGTAAGCTCTTCCGCAACATATCCTCTAGAAAACAAAGTGAAATATCAATCCAAGTTTTTAGTATCTTAGACCTCAAGCAAGAGGATAAAAAAATCCAACAAAAAAAGACAAAAACATCAAAAACATCTAGAAAACAACAAAAGTCAAATTTTTTTGAAAAACATCAAAAACAAAAAAAAATTATTGGGTTATTCCTTCACTCAAATAATCTAAGATATCAACATTTACTTGAACCTCACAACTTTTTCAAGTAGATTTCCCGCAGCATATCTTCTTGACACAGAAGTGGAATATCAATCTAGATTATCAATATTGTTTACCCAAAAATAGTTTATGCTTTGAGTCAAGCAGTCGAACTACGTGGTCTCTGCGTGTATAGGGATTATTAGCCCCCAGACCCTAGGTCAGTCCTCTTAGGTTTCCAACATCCTTAGTCAAAAAAAAAATCCAAAAACATTCACAAAATAGAAAAGGTCAAAAAAAGTCAAACCAAGCAAACTACGAGCCTCTACATGTACAACGTAGGAAAGGATTATCTTTGATGAGATCCCGAGGCCCTAGGTTAGTCCCCAAAAAACAACAAAAACAACATCATAAAACTTAGAAAAAAATAAAAAAAGACCCATCCCATCCATCAAAATCTGCAATAAACATCACCCATAATAAACAATTCATTACATTCACCCTTTGACAAAACAAACAAAGAAAACATAAACAGTTGGAACCTTCAAGAAAACAATCACATAAGAATTTGATCACAAAGAAAACTAAAACAAAGCCAAGCATCAAATACATAAATTTTTGACAAGACCCAACAACATCCTGAGATATGTCTTAATAGATCCATTCCTACGATAGACAGGATCTACATTGGATAATAGACCCACCCCCAAAAGATATGGCAAGTGATATAACATCATTGTTTTATCTTTTTGTTGTCTTATTTTTGTGATTTACATTATTGACTCATTCCTAGGATCTCTAGAGGATTTCCATAAGGATTTAGAGAAGAAGGAATGGGAGCAATTGAGCATCATTTAGATTTGCTATTTGTGGATAGTCTTGCTATACTACCATGGCAAATACTTTCTTTGTTCTATGTGTGACAATCGTCTTTGGAGAATTTCATGTAACAGTGACATGTTAGGTTCTTAATACCTCTTGTGTTACTGGTCTAACATGTTTTTAAGCTTCTCACCCATATACTCTATAAGGGTTTCTGTATGTCTGGTATGAGCAAGAATATTCCTTGTTTGTAGAGTCAGAGTCCACACAATAGATACAAAGTAACCTTGGTCATTAATACCTTGGTGCATCATATTTATTTGCTACATCAAAAAGGATTGTTCAAACTGCAAAGTCTCTAAAGTAAAGTGAAAGTAACTCATCAACTACTAATTAACATCATATTGTTGGACTCAAGGAACACTGAGAGGGGGGGTGAATCAGTGTTCCAAAAATTTAAAATTTAAATCTAGATCTTAAGCCATTAACAACACATAAACAAAAATAAAGATGCAAGAACATGAACAAGATAATCAAAGCACCATAACACTGATAATTTTACATGGAAACCCTACTAGGGAAAAAACCACGGTGGAGATTAATCCATAATTTATATACTTTGTTAAAAGTATGAAGAAAAGGGAATGCACATGCATTCAGGCACACTGCTTAGAGCTCACTACTCAAAACAAGGAAGGCTCACTGCCTTAAAAAACGTTAGAGATTACAAAAAAAATTTGAACTGAAAAGATAGCATCTAAAAATTCCTGGTTTTAGTTCCAATGAACCTCGCAAATCAAGTTTCGAACCTTCTGTCAGACTCTACACTTCGTTTCTACTCTGTCATCAAATCATCTTCTATACCAGAAAAACTCTCACAACTGATCTTCTGATATTCGCATACCCAACTTCTCTACCCTACAACTGCTCTCATATATCTCATGCACACAAAATGAATTGCTTGAACTCGCATAAATACCCTCTATCAAGAATTCAAACACTAATGTCGGCTTCACACAAAATATAATATTCTCTACATGTCGGCTTCAAATCATAAATAATTTTTGATGCATGCCCACACATGTCAGCCAAACCATAGCTAGGACCCAAAACAAAATTCTCAAACATAGAAACAATTAAACAATCATCCCTTATACATCCACAATATGCTTCATTGATTAGGTTGGCCATAATGAACAAATAGATAGAAAATCATTCTGCCGGATCTCTTTACTCATACACAGATTAATGCAACATCACAAAACTTACCAATAAGGTGCCATACATGCTTAACAACCTGTCCTAGGGATCCACAACACAAGATGATGATCCGGTGAAGCATACGAATTAACATACTAACTAGATACCTTGTTCATCATGTTCTCTGTCAGTAATACATTGTACTTGACTTTAGCTGCCAGTATGACTAGGTTCAAATCTATGGAGCACAATAGTGACTTCAGTTGCCATCAATGACAACACTAGAATCCATACCAATAATCTCCTTGAGCCATATGCCAACAATCTACCCCTTTGGCATTGATGGCAACACTTAGTGAAAAATGACTGTGTCAAAACCAAAGGTACACTGCCAAACTCCAAAATTTCAAAACACAACAAAACACTACTCCCCCTTAGGATGTCAAGGCATTTTTCACTGCATTCTCTCCCCCTTTGACATCAATGACAAAATTTTACTGCTTTATCTCTACTTTTTTCTAGTATTCTTATTGCACTTCTTCCTTTTTATTTTCTAAAACAAAATTTTACTGCTCTCTCTCTCTCCCTTTGCTAAATAGAATTTTGATCAAAATTTGGAAAACTACGACTACTACACAAATTAGAAAATTATTTTATACTTATTTTTCATCTCTGAAAGGAATTTCTTCCAAGCATCTACATCAATCCCAATAATTATTATCATACTGCTATTTTTTGATGTCTGATTAATGATCTAAATGAGGGATTCCAAAATTGTAATTGCTTCTTCCAACTTCTCTCCTTTCCTTAGGACTTCAATCAACTGCTCCAATCTACATTTAGTTTGATCCTTTACTTTCCAGAAGGTGTCCATAAGAGTGTTTTTGGAAAAGTGAATCTTTGTGTGCTCAACCTGCAACTCATGAATTTTGTTCTTTACTGCTCCATCCTGGTCCTGAACCATATTGTAGTCTTGACCAATTTTATTCAATTCACTTTCAATTTTCTCTAGCTTGACTTTGTATTTTCCAACAACATGAGGCCAACGTAGACAATAATTGTAGATTCCATTAGTTGAATTGATGTATTGTCTCAACACATTCATTTTCTTTTTTAGTTTTGTAAGGGATAGCCTGAACTGCTCCTTAAAGTGTAGGATTATTTCCTCATCTTTATTATGCTAAGAGTCAAAGGCCACAACTTCCTTAATACACTCAATCAACTCTTCAGGGAATACATTTTGCAAACTTTCCAATTCAATGTTATTCTGCACAAAGTATCTACTTAGAGTACTCTCAATCAGATCCTCATCATATGAGGGTCAATCTAACCACATGTCATCAATCTTTTGCATTCCATCTTTCTCTTGAACTATTTTTTGTATCTTTGTTTTGAATAAAGTGTCTTGTTCTTCATTTCCTTTAGCCATTGTTTCATCCAGTTCAACTAATTTTGGTTCATCTCTTGGGGTGTATTCATCAGGGTCTTCATCAAGTATGTCCACAATTATATGTTCTTTTCCTTTTCCTTCAGTTTTAGGAGACTTGAGTATTGGAGGAGTATCATTAGTAAACTCTATTGCTCTTTTATGCTTCCTCTCCATCTTACCAGAAGATGATCCAACTTCAGCTATTTTTACTAGAAGAGAAATACCAACTACTCCAAATTTTCCTAACAACTCTCTAAAGAAATTTGCATAAACTTGCTCACAATTTTCCAGATTATTGAAATGCTTTAAAATTTGCTTACATACCGATTCACTCTCTTTCCATACAACATTATCATTCTGTGAAAAGCAATTTAGAAAATACATCATGATACATATGATCAAAGTGCCAAACCTAAAAGGATAATCTATATCCATTGTCAATTGCATGTTCTCCATTAGTTGATCTTTCAACAAACTGCATAGGTCAAATTCTTGGTCCTCCATTATCATCTTATGCAAAATGTAAACTGCGCCTATAGAGGTTGATCCTTCCCTGTTTCTAACGAATATTTTGTATGAAATTCCATATGTAATGTACCTTGTCAATGGATCTTTGATCATCAAAATTACCAGATCCCTCTGATCTCCTCTTACACCGGTTAAGGTTTCAACTTCCTTATTTCAAATCAACTTCTTCTTCAAAATATCTCGAACATTGCATAACCTAGTTAAATTTCTAATCACTTCCTTCAAAATAAGATAGGGTTTGTCCAAATTTAGAGTATCTTCACTTAATCTACTCAAAATGAACCTAACCACTTCCGTGTTGTCAAAATAAGGAATTTTGTTCCAAATGTCCAAACTCCTATGTTTCACTACTTCAAGCCACTTCAATTCACCAGCAGGCAACATATCTCTTACATCCCTAATCTTCCTACAACTATATTCATCCAAACTCACAATTCCCTTGATTTGCTTCATTTTATGTACCGAACAAGGTTTTTATATTGAGCAAAAATTTAGAAATTCTAAAAGTGAATGGAATACCTGATGAATTCGCCGCCAAATCAACTTGAATCCTTCAAAATTATACTCCAGAAGCTCTTTCACTATTCTTTTTGAATGCAAAGTGACAAATAAGGTTTCCAAGTATCCTTTTATAGCTTTGCGCACCTATCTTTTTGCCACAATAAATGCTTTGCCCTAGGATTTTCAGTTACACTGGTCTCTCAGATAGCAAGAGAAGAATCCATCTATGGGCCTTCAAGATCTCAACTTACAGAACAAGTGATCACAAATACATTTGTTGGCTGATGGAACAACTACTTACAACTTCTTGTATTCTGGTGCCAACTACTGACAGGGGGACAAAAGATTTTACTTGAAGGACTCCCCCTAGGCCGATGGCTTGAGATCAATTTTTGGGGAGATTACCAGAGGTAGCTTCTGGTACGGGCTTATCAGATTCACTCTTCTTTATCCATATTTTCTTCATCTGATCTCTTATTTCTTCCACAGTCACTTTTCCTTTTCCTTTGTCATTTTTCTATGTATTTCTTTCTTGATATACCAAACCTCTTCTATCCATGTTCTTGTTCACGTAGAATCTTGCAATGTGACCAAATCTGTTGTAATTGTAGCAAACAGTATTTCTTTGTCTAGGCCATTCATTCCATTGATTTCCCCTTGATCTGCACTGGTTAGTAACATGTCCAAATCTTCATTAGGTTAAGCATTTTACACTTCTTATATTGACAGCCATACTTCTACATTCAATTGACTTATGACCAAACTTATTACAACTAAAACACTGACCAAGAAATGATGGATTGCTTGAATTTACTTTTCTTCTACACTAAGAAGCCATATAACCAAATTTACTACAAGAAAAGCAGTAACCATCAAACTTCTGAGCATTGGGTTGTCTTACCAGATACCTTCTTCCTTCGTTCATCTGATTTCTTTGTCTAGGATCCTTGTTTTCAAATCTGGAGCTTTCTTCCTTCTCACATCCAAGACCTCACTTATGATTTGCATCCTTTTGTCCTTTAGTCATCTCATCAAGCTTAGTAGAACTGATCCTAAACTTCTCCTTGTATTCATTTGCAGTAGAGAGTTCATCTCTAAGAATAACTATCTGTCTTTCAAGCTCTTGTTCATTACTTCTGGATTGTTGTGGTTCAATCTCCAGCTGAATGAATCCACTACTAACTTTGTTGCATTCTTCAGATTTCTCTTTCAAGGACTGAGCCAAATTCTCCTCATTCTTCTTTCTTTCTTCAATCTCCTTAGTTAGCTTCATTGCCACAGATTCCATCTCAAGCTTTAGAGTAGCATTGTCCTTAGCAAGCTTTTCACATTCTTCAGTTATTTCTTTTAGGGTCTGATTTAGGTGAACATCTTCCAAGATTTTATTTTCTTTTTGTTTCAACTAATCACACAGTTCTTTCCTCTTTGCTCTTGAATTATTAATTTTATCCTTCAATGATTGAATGAATTTTTTAGCATCCACAAGATTTGCTTTTAACTCTAGGACTTCTACTTTAGACTGATCAAAATCATCAAGTGCTACCATAAGCTACTATTGAAGACCACCAACATCCATTGTACTTCAAGATCCACCTCAAGTTGTTAAGCTTCCGAAGAGGAACCTACTTTGATACCAATTGTTGGACTCAAGGAACATTGAGAGGGGGGGTGAATCAGTCTTCCACAAATTTAAACTTTAAATCTAGACCTTAAGCCATTAACAGTACATAAATGGAAATAAAGATGCAAGCACATGAACAAGATAATCAAAGAACCATAACACCAATATTTTTACATGGAAATCCTGCTAGGGGATAAACCACGATGGAGATTAATCCACAATTTATATACTCTGTTAAAAGTATGAAGAAAAGGGAATGCACATGCATTCAGGCACACTGTCCAGAGCTCACTTCCTTACAAAATGTTAGAGATTACAACAAAATTTTGAACTGAGAAGATAACATCTACAAATTCCTGATTTTAGTTCTAGTGAAGCTCATAAATCAGGTTTTGAACCTTCTGTTAAACTCTACACTTCGCTTCTACTCTGCCATCAAATCCTCTTCTGTAGCAAAAAACCTCTTACAACTAATCTTCTAATATTCACATACCCAACTTCTCTTCCCTACAACTACTCTCATATATCTCATGCACAAAAAATGAATTGCCTGAACTCACATAAATACCCGCTATCAAGAATTCAAACACTATATGTCGGCTTCACACACAATATAATATTCTCTACATGTCGGCTTCAAATCATAAATAATTTTTGATGCGTTCCCACACATGTTGGCCAAACCATAGCTATGACCCAAAAAAAAAATTCTCAAACATAAAAACAATTAAACAATCATCCCTTATACATCCGCAATATGCTTCATTGATTAGGTTAGCCATAATGAACAAATAGACAAAAAATCATTTTTCCGGATCTCTTTACTCATGCATGGATTAATTCAACATCACAAAACTTACCAATAAGGTGACATACATGCTTAACAACTTTTCCTAGGGATCCACAACACAAGATGATGATCTGGTGAAGCATATGGATTAACATACTAACTAGATACCCTATTCATCATGTTCTCTACTGATAATACACTGTACTTGACTTTAGCTACCGGTATGACCAGGTTCAGATCTGCAGCCCACAATAGTGACTTTAGTTGCCATTAATGACAACACTAGAAGCCATACCATTAATCTCCTCGAGCCATATGCCAACACATATTTCTATCTATCATCAATATTTCCTCTAATTAACATCATATTTCTATCAATCATCAACGTTTCTTCTAAGTAAACCCTACATAGAAATATCATTAGTACCATGTTGCATCCACAATATTGTCAATACACATCATGATGATAATAAACCAATAAAAACATCATGTATGGGGCATTCATTCATCACATATCAACACCATGTAAACATATATAAACATACATCATCATCACATAGGCATAAAATGAGGATGAATCGAAGAAGGTATATCTCATTTATGTCATGATCAAAAAAGAGAGTACGTCATCATAAGTGCGATAGGATATACAAAATAATAATTTCTATATGAGGCCTTGACTGGGCTGATGAGCATATATATACAAATCACATGTCTACAATATGCCTCTAAGAAGTAAACAACATGAAGATCAAGTACACAAAGTAAGAACCCGACAGGAACAGAAGAACCCTATAGACCACCAAAACAATTTGGTTGTCTCGTAGACTGATCACCTGCACCACCATCACTCACAGCACTAGGCTCTTTGAACCATGGACGCCAAGCAGCCCTAGGAACGACAACCTCATATAGAGTTTGATAATAGGTGGACCTCTGTAAATAATTATCATGCTCTATCTTAAGAGTATCTCTCTAGAGTGAGCAACTGTACAAGAGCCTCTATAGCATGTCATAGACCACTCTCGCTATCTCACTCAACCCTCAAAATATCTATCTGAGCCTCTACAACCTATCGTCCATTGTCTTTGTATCTCTGGTAGCAGTCATCTTAGCTAACAGTATGTCTCCATGCCTAGCTGGTGGAGGAGGACCCAAAACCCATCTATGACCCTGCACCTGAGGAGGGTACTCATCCTGACCACCCTGTGCCCCATCATGACGGGCTCTATCCAACTACTCTGTGAGGACCTCAATACGCTGTCGCTCCCCATGATGACCTGTAATACCTAATCTTCCCAAAGTGGGATCACCCCCAAGAACAGTGAGTCTCAACGGCCTACGTCATGCCCACCACTCATCATAATCATGAGAAGTACCTAGATCTTCTAGACCAACCAGCCAACCCCAACCAACTGGGGCAAGTTCTCTAAACTCAGCAATGTAAATATCTATATTTGGCTGGAGACCCCATACACAAACCTCCTGAGTCATCTAATTGACACAAGCCTCATAAGCATCAAGAACTCGACCCTGTCTCCCCCCAAACTGTTGACATACTCAATCCAATAAGTAACACTCTAGAACAAGATGAGAATGACCAAGCAACCAACGGGTCTGTCGATAGTAGAAAATATTATCTAAAGCCTCACACCCCAATAGGGTCTCCACAAAAAACTGGGCATGTCATCAAAAACTCGATGCTAATAAGGAAGATCCCCAGGCAAGGTATAGTGTAGGAAATCCCCATAGCGATAGGAATATGGATCATCAAGGTCATGATCCTATATCCCATCTGGCTGAGTAACTGTAACATGCTCCGATGCCAAAACATGCAAGAGTGAAACACCTATGGAATTGGATTTCCCACCCCAATACACGACCTCATGCATATCTTTGTATAAATGGGTGAGAAGACACATACCCCAAGAATACCTCATACCATGCTCAAGAATACTCTCAATACACACCCCCAACCCATGGGAAATTGTTGACCTTCTCTATTAGGAACAACTAGTCCTAAAATCAAACCACATAAGACCAACAAAATAGGATCCGCACTGTCAGAAAATTCAGACAGATCAATCTCTGATTGGTGTACCTCCAAGTGTCTAACATCTAACACCCATTGCATGGCATAGGTACCACATCAAATATGGTATGTAACTAGCTCTCCATGAATAGGGAAGTAAAGTATCCTCCAAACATCCTCAAGAGTAACAGTAGCCTCTCCTTTCGGCAAGTGAAACGAGGATGTCTCTGAATGCCATCGTTCCACAAGTGCGTCATCATCGCGGTATGGGTCCTGATAGGAGGCATGTAGCAAATGTAACATAGTCCCACATCATCAAGAGAATCTCACTCGAATGCACCAAAATGGGTAATAGGATCAAACAAGTGTTGAGGATGTCTCTCCCTCGGTTGTAGTACTCTAAGGCCAACCTGCAATCATTTTAAACTCATAATGTTAGGGTTTCACTCTAAATGGGTAAGTGACACATAATGGCAGAAAAAATGATGACAAGTGACATTTAGGATGAAAAACAAGCACATTCTAGGGTTCTGAGCAAATGCTAAAGTCAAATGCAATAGGAAAAGTCAAATGCAAGAGTTTTGAGCAAATGCTTAGAAATCACCAAGCAAAAGTGAACTTTTCAGGCAATTGCTAGCTTTTTAGTCAAAGGCAAGGAAACAAGGGTGAGGATCTTGGTAAAAGGCGTGGATTTCAATCAAAGGTGATATTTTAGGTCAAATTCTTAAAACAAAGATGAGGGTTTTAGTCAAAGGCATGGATTTCAGTCAAAGGCGAGGGTTTTCCAATAGTAAATGTGAGAAAATTGAGGAAAATGCTCAAAAATCACAAAACATTACTTTTGACTTGGGAAACTTAGTACACGCATAACAAGAATGAAACAAAATGAAAGCAAAAAGTGAGAAGGTACATACTAGGGCACCAATGCTTGAAGGTCGTCCAACCTCCCGAATAAGCTTAGAATGATGTGGGGCTCCCTCAAATCTCAACATTGCTCCTTGAAAACTAAGAGAATGGGAAATCCAGAGACAAGAATTAGCAAAAGGATCAAAGCACAAATGAGCTAACTAGAGGACTAATTTCCTATATTAAACCTCAAAAAATCCTAATTTTACCTAGGAAACCCTAATTTCTACTTGGGGAACCTTCCTAATTTCAAATTAGAGGCTCTCAGAAACATCAAAACGAGAAATGAAGGACCTATAGATCTAATTCTTCAACCTAAACACATTGGAACTGGAATAGAGTAGAGTCATGATCCTAACCTCAAAACTTGAAATTTTCAACCAACCTCTCGAGGGGGTAGCATATAGTCCTACCATCATTCCACGAAACACCAGGGCATATTGGGGCATAATTTTTTTTCAAAAAATTGATCCTAAAAATAGAATCTTTGAAACAAAGCAACCAATGCTTTGTATCAATGAGGCGAAAAATGTAGACATGTGAAATTAACTTAACACCTATCACAACTCAGAATGTCTCAGAACAACTTAGAATCAACTCGGAACATCTCAGAACATCTTGGAATCAACCTGAAACATCTCAGAACATCTCGGAATCAACTTAGAATGTCTCGGAACAACTCAGAATCAACTCAAAATATCTCGAAACAACTTTGAATCAACTCAAAATTTCTCAAAACAACTCAAAATCAACCTAAAACATCTTGAAACATCTCATAATCAGCCTGAAACATCTTAAAACATCTGAGAATCAACTCGTAACGTCTCGAAACATCTTGGAATCATCCCAGAATGTCTTGAAACATCTCAAAATCAACTCAAAACATCTCAAATCATTTCAAAATCATCCCACGATCATCCCACAACATTAAACAACATCTGAAACCCTAATTCTACTATTAATTGAATAATACAACATTATTTTATTAATTCACATTTCATCATTTTGACCAATTAAATAAATTGAATTTATTTAATAAAGTCCTAATCTAATCTTATTTTGTCCTAATTAGTCAAACAACGCCAATTATTTGATTACTTCACTAAAAAACCTTATTCCCCTAATTTGATTAAATTGTTAAATCATAATAATTTAATTAACACACTTTCCCTCCAAAATTTGAATAATTAAATCAAACTAATGAAACTTTGTTTGCAAAAGTCAAAATTTATTTGCACGTTCAACTCGAGAAAGGAATTAATTAATTAAATCAATTAATTCATATTCCTCACCCACTTTTTGATTGAGAAAATCATGGGTTGTTGACTGAGCAATCTAATTTTCTAACTCAACCATCTAATTTTGCTAAACTCAACCATCAATTTCCTAACTAAACCATGACTGATCAATCAAATCTTGATTGATCAATCTAAACCCTGCGTAGCCAATCTATTTTTCAATCACTCAAATTGTGCAATCAACTTTGCACAATCTTCTCATGTCTAAATCCTCTCAACACCTTTTGACCATTGATCTAGATATTCTCCAACGCGATCTTGATCGTCGATTCAAAATCTCATTTCCTATATAACAAACCTCTCTCCTCACAAATGAGGATCGGAGAATCAACATACTTTTGCAACAAAGTGTTGTCACAATCACCATTGATAGAGCTTCAACCTTTTTTGATCAACCAAGCATCATTCATCCAGCTTTTGCACATGAACTTTGGAGGTTTCATGGTGACAAGAACAATCCAACATCAAGTGAATACACTCTGCTATGGGATGGTAAAGTTGTGCTTATTGCTTGCATTCATTTTGGTAATTATAGATTTCTTAATGTATGTTCAATTATCTTAGTTTCATTTTGTATGTGTAGGATTAGATTTTAGATTTTTTGAGTTTGATCTTAGCTTAGATCCTAATTTCAATTGTAGTTTGATCTTTTTTTCATCTATCATCTTCCCCCTCACATAACTTGATGCTAAAATTCCTTAAGGATTTGAATTTTCTAGATTTTTTTTTTGTAGTATCTTTACCCACTTTATATTTGGCTAGGAGAATATCTTCCAAACCAACTTGGCCCCCAATGCTCTATTCTAAAAGGACTAACTTCTTAGCCTGACTACACCTTTATATTGAGGTTTTCATACAAATTCCTAAGCAATAAGAGTAATTTTATTTTGATCTAAGGACCTTGAAAAATAATTTCCTCTTTTTTTGTTCAATTTATAGTTTAATCCAATAGGGAGAAGAAGACAAGACATTAGGTTCATAGGGATGAGTGATATGAATACCTTCAACATCACAATTCTCTCAGCCCATGATAACTAATGGTCCTTCGACGAGGTGAATTTTTTGAATATTTCTCAAGGGGTCTCATATTTGGATATTTTAAGCCTCACAATGAGAAGGAGACCCAAATAAGTATGTTTCCTCTTTTGAAATCTAAGATATTTAAAATTTCATATTGCTTACTAGAGCAAGAGGAGAGGAAGAATATTTTTGAATTTACAAAATTTACAATTTGACCTAAAGCACTGGAGTTAGAATTTAAAATATTTTTCATTTTTTTGCTTCATTTATTTCTATTGAGCCAAACAACATAGTGTCATCAAATTTTTTTTGATGTGATATAGGAGAGATATTTTTTGGTGATGGGGATGCCTTCCAAAGGTGACTACAATATTCAACATTCCCCTAAATCATCAACCATAATTATGAATAAAAAGTGATGGGGGTTCGTTAATTAAGATTGAATACCTAGGGTTGGAAATGAGGTTGAAGATCCATTATTTAAATTTTTCCTTTACATACTTTAGTTTGGAAAAGAGTTTCAACATTTTTCTCAAGGATTGAGTCTCTTCATACCATCATTTTTTGATGTGGGATAGGAAATTTGGATTCCTCATCCACATATTTTCAAATTTGAAGGGACTTATTTTTGGTTTCTTTTCTTTCATTATACTTAATCGGATCAGATAATGATCTAAGACAATGAAAGAATCAAAAATCATTCACATGATTAAGAGCATACCCCTAAATTTTCCCTCTAAATAAATTTATCTAATTTTTTAGTTATATTGTTGAATTCTAGTCTTCTATTAGTCCATGTGTAGGTTGCATTCCACATAGGAAGTTCTAGCAAGTTGCTTCTTCCAATTTTTTTTTAAGTTATGTCTATGATTGGTTTATCTTTTGAACCCCTCCAAGCTTTTCTTGGTCATGTAGAATGGAATTAAAGTCTCCACCAAGAATAAAGAAATAATTTAGATAGGAGGAAAGAAATTTCTTGATTTAATGTCAAACCTATTTATTTTTTAGGAAAGTGAACAAATCATAGACGTTGATGAGGATAAAGTGGAGATTAGTTTGGTAACTCTTCTACTTTTAGGCTAGTAAAAATCTATTTATCATGAGTTTCATTAGTGATATAGAATGTGGGTGCCAAAATTGGTTATTCCCCATAAGCACCATCATCTTGAACATCGACTAATTCACATACCTTTAATTTATCTTTCATGGTTTCATCTTCTTTTCTAGTCAAATTTGTCTCCCATATCACGTATATATTTGCATTAGAGGATTCCATTTGGTATTTTCCAAAACCCTTTATTAGGGGAATTCAAACCCATAGCATTCCATGATGAGATATTCATTTCTCTTTGGCAAGGGTCTTTCCCTTCCTAGATCTTAGCATCATACTTATTTTCATTTGACCTTCTATATCCCCCATCTTGACTCAATTTTTCCTTGTTAGTTTTTATCCTCTCTTCTTTGGATCACCATAATCTAGGGCATCCTTGGTAACCTATATTTGGCATATTCCCAAATTTTCTAGGGAAATTAGGTCCCCTCATTTTTCTATAGCTTTTTAAAGGTTCAAATGAATTTCAATTATTTCCAAGTCTCTAATCTCCCCTTCCTCTAGGTAGGAATTTTTTTTCCTATTTTACCTTTGACACTTATGGTAGGAACTAAGCTTGTATTATCCACTTCGAGCCTATCAAGAGATTTGTTCAGATAGGTGATCCAAAAGAGTTGGCAAGCCATATCAATTTTTTTGGCATTATCATCTATGTTTAGGTTATAAATGTTCTATAAGTATACATTAAGTAGAGTTGTTTCTATCCCTATATGGTCATTAATTTCACCTTAGGGACTAGCTTCCAAGATCTCCCTCCTGCCAAAGGAATTATGGGACATTGATTTTTCCTTACAAATTTTCTTTGGCTACATTGATGAATGGGAGATTTTTCCAATCTACCATTTAATGGCCACTCTTCAAGCATCATTTAAAAATGATTGGGGATAGATCTAGTTCTACCTCCTTCCTATAGATTCCCAAATCTAATATAATCTCAATTTCTTCTAGAGGAGGTGAATTTGGATGAATTTCTACACATACTCTTGCATACATTCCAAATTCCCAATTAAATTATTGCTCGTCAACTTTGATGAAAGATTGGTGTAGAAGCACCTTAGGTCTAGTAGGGGTAAGTTAATATTTTGGATTGGTTTGATGTTTTTCCATGAAATAAGGTAATTTGAGACCATATCATGTGTGTTTTATTCAATATTAGGTCATTAGGTGGATTGGTGAGTCAAGTTGCATAAAGTTGTAAAGTTTGCAAAAATGTTGTAAAAGTGCAAAAACAGGGAATATGAAGAGTCATCAGTTGTAAATGAGGAAGTTGGATAGTTGTAACTCAAATGGAAGTTAGGAAATGTTGGGAAATATTAAAATAATCTTGGGAAGGTCGAGAACAGGGTTGGCTAGTTGTATTTTGAAGAAAATCAATAAAAACTAACTCTGTTTCTACAAATCTGAATGTGATTTTGTTGTTCCAGGCTTTTGTACATTTTTTTACAATAATATCATGACCTAAAACTGGTTGGGATTGATGGGGAATTGATTCTACTTTCATTTTCACTTTTTTTCATTGAATTTCATCAAATTTTGAACATTTTATAGCAAATTTTCTAAAACTGTTCAGAAACCCTTGATTAACTACCTTGAAGGGAAGAGAAATGAAAAACCCACCATTACACTAGTGAAACATCATGAAACTTGGTGGGATGGATGGAATAAAGGTTCTCTAGTTTTCCACAACCTTGCAGGTGTAGGGGAGGTGTGCAACATGTACCAAGTTGATGCCCTAGTAAAAAAACCTCATGAATTAGGCATTGAGTTTGCATAGGACTTAAGGTTTAGTGAAAAGCTCTTGAGAAATAATTTGAAGTGGTTGTATATATTGTGGAAGACCATATATAACCTATTTTAGGTTTTTTCATGAAGGTTTGAAGCCTAGATATTGAAGACCCTATTGTGACCTACTAGAACAAGCCTAATTAGGCCTATTTGAGACTAGGACAGTCCAATTTTGAAGCAATCTTTGCAAAGAAACCCTAACCCATTTTGAGATATGTTTTGAAGGAGACAAAAGGGTATTTGAATCAAGTTTTCTCTCTTAGACATCAATTCTGGTTTGAAAGTTATGACCAAAAAACATGAATTTGGTGCTCCATTTCAAGCCTAGCCTAATTCAAAGCATAATAGTCAAGTTTTTTCCCCTATGTTCCTTAACAACCCACCTAAAAATGAGATATGTTGTCAAAGGGGTATCTATAACAGAAATTATATTTTGGGTATGAGGTCTGGTTTGAAAGTTGTGTTGGAAAAACAGGTTATGGAGTGTTACTAGGAATTAACAAGCCTAGGAAGAGAAACCCACCAATAAATGCTTGACACCTTGAAGAATTGGTTGATTTAGGTCAAGTTGAATCTAACTACCCCTACTCTACATCAAAGATCCCTAGGATTCTCTAATATATCAAATATTTCCTATATTCCAATACTTAGATGGGAGAATATAGAGTCTCATCCTCATCAGGTTTTGTCAATCTCATGTTTGATGCGATTGAAATTTTGAACCTTTTTTGTCATGTAAAACCTAATTTCATCCATCAATAAGGGTTCTTGACTAAGAATCTATCTTTTTAATTCTCTTGTGGGGAATTCCAAAAAAAATAAACACCTATATAAAGATTTAATATTTATATCTAGTCTACAATTTTATGTCCACCAATTTTAGAGTTTTCCTCTAGCTAGCCAATTCCCAACCCATTTTATGAAAAATTTGCATTCCCTAAGACGTGTAGTAGAGGAATTAAGTTAATTTGAATTGAAATGATCACTTTATAGTTTACCATTTTTTATGTAGAGAAATTTGGTTTTCCCCCATACTATCGTAAATTGTCACTGATGAAAATTTCACCTTATGATTGGTCCCTAGGAATTATTGGAACTAATTGAGTATTTAATTTCTTAAATTATACATTATTTGGCCCATTTTTGACAATTACCGATGAATTGCAAGTGGAAAACAAATGCATTTGTCTAATACTTTGCAACTGACACCTTAAATTTTGGAAAATAGGGCTAGGACACTCATGCCAAAATGGGACATATGTGTCATTTTGGGACATAGGAACCCTAGGCACCTATGTCGTATTTTGGATCCAAATTTAAATATGTCAATGTCGACAATTTATTATTTAAAATTCAATTTTCTAAAGTCGATTATGGGGATCTAATTTTCAATAAATTTAATAAATTCTTATAAATACCTAGTTATTACATTATTTCAAACCTAAGTGGAAAAATACTGGAAAACTTATGATCAAGAGCACTATTGAGCAAGTCAAGAGTAGTATTTTAGAGCTTCATTGCAACAATTCAAGATCCTAACATCATTTCCAATTCTATGTGAGTTTGTGTGTGTTCATGTTATCATTGTTTTGTGAAGCTAACACTTTTGTAGGTCTCTAAAGCATTCAGTAAAATCAAGCAAGAAAGATCAAGACCTTGAGGTGTTGTGCATCAGTTTAGTCCTTCAAGGAAGCCATTGAAGGGTGGTGAGTTGTAGCACTGTGTGATTCCATCATTCCTTCCTAGTATTTATATATTTATCATTGATATTGCCATTGTGGAAGTGGAAACACTTACACGAGGTTTGATTGAGGCAAGCGCTTAAAATGGACCAACATTTCTTCTATTTATGAATGTGTAGATTTTAGGTTGAAGAATATTGAAGAGGTGTTGAAGAAAAATTATTCATTGTTGTATTTTTTGTCACACCACTTGTCAAGTCATAGAAACTCAATTACAAAAATATTTGAGAGTGTTCTAACATATCTGAAGGAAAAATTTTGAAGCTCGTATTTGACATTAGAGGACTTGGAAAATATATTTGAAAAATATTACAAGGACACTCATGCATTGGTTGTGAGTGTCCTCCAAAATCAAGCTTAGATTTAAACCATAAGTGCACAGTGTCTTTCTCTATCCTGTTTAATTGTTAGAATTTTCTTGTGACTTTTTGTGATTTTTGTATTTGCATCATAACAATAAATTACACTATTAGCCTAGTTATATTATTGCATTCCATTTCATAATCCATCCTAGATTTGATCAAGGGATGATTGACTCATGTTTCAGGTTGTACGTCAATCACATATCTTTTTCTAATCCATCAAAACCTCACTACCATTCAAATCTAATAAATTAATGAAACATTTTGAAAAGTACCTAAACCCTAGGGTCAAACCTTTAGGGCTTTCCTTTCTCAATGTTTCATTTTGGTGAACCCAATGTGAAACTAAGTTTAAAACATTATAGACCTTCTAAAATTCACCCTAGATCTAGATCTTGCATTATATTAGTTTTCATTTCTCATTTAGGGTTCATGTTTGCATCATAAAAAGTAATAAAAATCCAAAAAAATGCATATCATATTGCATCATAGGTTGCAATAGTTTTTCTTTCAATCATATTAGATCAAACATACATTCAAATTGTATACATTCAAAGTGTCATTTATTGTTCAATCATTTTTCACATTTTTGCATACTTGCATTTTTCAATTCCATAGTCATAAATCAACAAAATTGTTTGTGCAAAGAACTAAGAACATTAAATAGTAATAGGCTTATTCAAACTTTGAATTTTCTGAAACCCTAACTAGGAAATAGGTTCCCTGGGCACCTTTGTTCTACTTTTTGTGCCTAAATTTTGTCTTAGATCTTTATTTCTTTGTTCTTTGTAGGATTGTGTAGTCTAATTTTTGTATATGCATTTCAAAATTATCATTTTACATTCAACATTATTGCACATTTTTCACCCTCAAATTTAAAGAAATAAAATTGGAAAAAATATGGAAAGTATTCACTATTATACCTATTTGAATACATTATCAAAAACCTTAAACAAAACCCTAAATAGTCAAACTTTGAATTTTTGGACACCCTGTCTAAGACACAGGCACCCTGGGCACCTCTGTCCTACTATATTCTAGGCTAAACCTTTTCTTAGATCTCTATTTCAATATTCTCTATATGTTACTACTATCCAAATTTTATTTCTAAACTTTGTTTGTCCTCTAACTGTATGTTTTTCTAGCTTCATCCATATGGCATAACATCATGTTCTCATTGCAAAAATATTATGCTATCATAATTTATGTTCTATTGTTAGATCTTGTTAAGAATTTCAAATAATTTTTATTACAAGCATGTGAGAATGAATTCATTTCTCTCTTCTTCTTGTTTTTTCATTGATCCCTCTCCCACTATCTCTCCTATGTGTGAGGTTAGCTTGGAAAAAGAGAATTCAATCATTGGAAATCATTGCAATCATGTTTTTTCTTCTCTTGATACCTCACCTACTTGGGAAGAAGGCATCTTGGTGTTAGAAGATCCCATCATTGAGCATCATGAGAATCTTTTTTGTTTCTCTCCCCTACCTCTCCCACTTGGGAAGATATTTTTAGACAAGAGGATGAAACCATTGATTCATTTATGGATTGTATAGATGAAGGTGCTAAGGTGACATTAGATTCCCCCTTGATAGAGGATCATCAACAAGAGATCAAATTTGTTGAGGTTATGAATGCATAAGTGACTATTAGGTCTCCTTTGATTATTAGACCTCCTAAAACTCCCTTTGGACCTCATAATAGTCCTCTAATTATTGGACCTCCTAAGTCACCTCTCATTATAGGAACTCCTAAACCTCCAAGGTCTATCTTAAACTTCACAAAGCAACTCACTAGTAATCATGTGTCATAGCAACCAAGTTATCATATTGTAGCTCACACATATAACACTAGAAACATTAATCAACCAAAATAAACTCCAACATCCATCCCACTGCCTCAACCATACCTCCCACCCATACCTAAAATTTTGCAACATAGTGGTAAAGAATTTGATCTTGTTGAACATTTTTGTAACACTCCTGCTAAGATATCCTTGTGGGATGTGATTCAAACATCAATTTCTTACCATGGAATGCTTGAAAAGGATTTGTAAAACATTTTTATCCCTGCTAGTGCACAACCAAATGATGTGGCATCTTTAATTGCGAATATATCTAATTTGGACATTGTCTTTAATCAAAATAAATTACCCCCTTTTGAAATGCGAAATTAAAATGATGCTTTGATAATAATGACTATTATTAACATGGTTGGGATTAGATTTAACCTTATTGAAATGGTTTAGGGATTAATGTTTTTAGTGTAAATATTTTGGATAAAATTAGAGCAGACAAAACTTTAGTTCAAATCATTGATTTGTTAATCAAAGGTTTTTACATGGAAAGCAAGCCTCTTGGTGTGATAATGTTACATGTTAAGGCTGGTAAGGTTGTGTTGCAAACTCTCATCCATGTCATGCCCCATGATATATCATATAATATTCTCTTGGGTAGACCATGGATTCATGAAATGAATGGAATTCCTTCAATGCTTCAACATTTAATGAAGAACATATAAAATAATAAGTTTTACATGCTAAAAGTGGATCCAAAATTTGAAATTTTTTTACAAACTAAACCTAGAATGATATATCCTCTTATACCAATGACACCAACTACAAAAGTATAACTTTACAAGTTGAGGATAAATATGAGATCCTTCCATACGTGACAAAGTTATTGGATGCTAATTGGGGATTGTTAGATTTCACACCTACATTCATGAGCGATTACAAGATTAAAAAAAATAAAGGAAAAAGAGAGAAGTTGAGATGGTATCAACATAATCTAATATTAAAATATCCAAGACACAAGATTTCACAACTTATAGTAGTGAGGAGAACATGAATTACACATCTATCTATGATGAAAGTGACTACGAAAAACCACCTTACTCAAAAGAAATGGAAAAACTTTATGGAAGAGGGTACCAAATCTTGAAATAATTTGGCTATAATGGAAAAGGATTTGGTGTAAAAGAACAAGGTATCCTTGTCCCCATAGATCCTAGCACGTAAGAAACAAAAAGAGGTCTTGGTTATTGTCCTTCAAAAGAAACAAAAGCATCAAAGAAACCTTCTCTTAATGTCAATGTCAACACACAAAACACTGCTAGAACAAATATAAATAATGGCCATGATATTTCTTCATCTTCAAACACATGTTTTAGTTATTATTGGGGTTCATTAGATTTTACGCCCTTCTTTACGGGAGAATACAAAATCTCACAATCTAAACCTAAATGGTCTTGTATATGAATGACATCTTGTAGTAAGCAAGAAAGTTCTTTTTCACAAGAGAAAGGAATATCTTTTACTATTGATAAAGAGAATATATTGTTGAGGATTTTCAAAGACTACTTGATTACTCTTCCTCCAAGAACACAAAATAAATTTTACAACAAAAACTCATTTTATGAATATCATCAAGTGCATGGTCATTCTAACAATGAATTTCAGGCCTTGAATAATAAAATACAAAAATTTAAGAATCGTGGTGCTCTACCATGTGTTGATGCACCTAATTCCTCTAATCAATAATAATCATCATCTTATCATGTTTCTCATCACTATGTGGAATTTTTAGCTCTATGTTTTTTTTTCTCATTGCCATTTATGGTGGTATAATCTTAACTGCAACCATATTTTTCATGGTGGCAACATGATGGTTATTGGTATGGTTGTCCTTATCTCTACGCTTGAGGTGCAAGGATAATTTTTTTTTGGAGAGGCATGCATTCTTTTCAAGGATCCCCTCTTTCTCATTAAAATGCCAACACGGAAAGTATGTTGACATTTTAAGGGGGGCATATAGTCCCTGCTCATTGTTTGCATAGGATGGTCCCTTCTTAGTGGTGATAGCATACATCTCCTAGGAAGTGTGACCTTTTCAACCAAAGTGTGGCATTCTTAATCCATGTGACATGTATTCTTTGTGGTGATATTAGGCTTGATGTCCCATCAGAGTGAATTTTCTTGGCATATGGCATTCTCCTTGTTGGTAATGTTATGACTAGTGTTCCTCGACTAGTACTCTCTTGGTGGTGATTTTTATTCCTCAAGAAGTCCTCACTTGGTGGCGATGTCATGTGTGATGTTCCCTAAGGTGTGACCTTCATGTACTAAGTAATTCCCGTTTTTTGTTTAAGTGCCTTTTGTGATGATGTTACAATATGCTTTGAGGTCTTTAACCTTGTTGCATTCATCCCCTGTGACGTTAAACCTTGGAATTTTTGTTCTAGTTTTTTGACATGTGTTGAACTTACTATAGTGTTGGCATAGTATCTTGATAATTTTTTAGCACTTTATCAAGGTTATCAGGGAGTATAATGTACACACCTAGTGAAAAATGATCCTCACTAGACCTAGTGTGTTTCTCATTTTTCTACCCTATCTTGGGGGCTCACCTAGTGAAAAATGGTCCTCACTAGCCCGTGTTGCCTTCGTGTTTTTCATTCACCTAGAAATATCAAACTTTGATATTGCGTGAGTCATGAACACCTTAACATGGCCACCTAACATAGCACAGCTTGCTTTCCAATAGATCCTTGTGTTTCATAAGTGATTTTACATCCTTGTGAGAGCATCATTTTGTTAATCACATTTGATGGATGATGTTTGGTATTTGAGACAATTTGAGATTGAGGTCTCTTTTCTTACCAACTTGAATCTTTTAGTACTAATCTTGTGTGTTGTTGTGTTTCTTTTTATGCATTCATCATTTTTACATTTTGTTTGTTTTCATTTCATCATCATCTTTATGTTCCATCATGTTATATATTTTCATCATGTATGCTTTCATGTTTTTTGACATGTATGTTTGTGTATCTTGTCTTGCTATATTTCATACATATGTGTGTTTGATAAGGTAGGGTTGGATGGAACACTCACTATCCCATGCTCTGGGTCTCACCTTGGAAAACCACCTTGGTGTCACTCTCCACCTTCTTAACCTATAGGTCCTAATGCTTGTTAGGTACCCCTGGTTCTCCTGGTCAACCCTACTATCATCTCCATTTCCCTAACCAAGCCAATCTTGGTGCTCTCTCTACCATTCCCTCCTTAGCCCTTAATCTTCCTAAAGGCTAGCTAAACCTCTAACCTTCACTAACTCGATGTAGGGGTGTGTGTTGTCTCCCATGGCTTGAAGACCTTCCTCCTATGGTTCTTGTAGGCTCTCCCAAGCTCCATCTTTCCATCGCTATCATCAAACCCTCATTTAGGGTTAAAAAGGCTACTAGCCTTGAGCCCCAATTAGGTCTCCTAACCCAAAAAAATAGGCTCAATCTCCAATCTTTCTAAAGAACATCACAATCTTCCCATGGGGATCCTGGTTCATTTTCCTACCTCTCAAATATTTTTGAGGTTATAGGCCTTCACTGTCCGTACACAGGCGTAACCCTCATTTTGTAAGAATTAGGGCTTTCTAGGCCATTTTCTGACCACACAGTGAACTGTCAGCTTTTCCCAATCACCAAATGGACTAGTGAAACCTCTTCCTTCATGCCAAGCCTTTGTAAGGCCTCCTGCAACCACCACACACCTAGATTTTCCAGGGGATTGACACCCCTACAACTTTAGTGCTTTGCACTCTTTGACTGTCCTAGCCGAGCACTGCCAAGCTCGCCTAGGAACAATATTTTGCCATGGATTCCTAGCTCCTAAGGACTCATACCTCTAGCTTATGTAGAAACATGGAGATTAGCCACATTCCCAACAAGCCCATACTCTAGGTACAGTGGTAATGTAAGCTAAAACCCCATTTTCCACAGTCTACTAGTCAAAATTGCAATTGAAGAAAGAACAAAGTATTTACAAGAATACTTGGAAGCGAGTAACCTACTATCTACTATTCCAAATGATGCTTGACAAGAAATTTCACTAAATTCTAATATGCACCAGATGCCAAGTTCAATCCATTAACCTACTAATGCAAAAATAGGAACAAAAATAGAAAAAGCACACTTAAAACATCACTGTCTTCTTGATTTCAAACTGATTACAAACTCAAAATGATCCCAACCTCAATTCCAAGTTGAGGCACACCTTTTAAAGGTTCATAAAGTGGTTACTTCTCCCCTTGGTCGGACATAACCACCATATTAGGCCAAAATTGCACAAATGCAACATTTTGGGCTTTATTTCCAACTCCTAGTGAATCCTAGTGGAAACAAGTTGTGAAACTCATCCATTCTACCATGAGCTACTGATCCACCTTCCTCCTAACATGTTCTAACACCTCTAACTCAAAAATAAATGGTCAACATGACCTTAAAGCATTAAAACCACAAAATTTCATCCTAAGCTCACAAATTTTCCTAGTGCTACCTAATGCTTCCTAGGTGCTCCTACACCAGTGTTCCTTTGTGCCTATGTTGGTTTGTCATGGGATATTGAATCCTATGGGCTTGGTCATATCCCTTGATCCTTTTTCATCCTATCTCTTCAACATTTGGACAATCAAACCCCTCTTGACATAGATTTTCTACTTTAGTGTGAGTCTAAGTGTAAGTTCATACTCCCACTAAAGTGGGGGATAAATGTATTGTCATAAATTAACACCCAAGAAAATTTCACCTTATGTTTGGTCCTCCCTTAAATTATTGGACCTAATTCAGTATTTAATTTCCTAAATTATGCATTCTTTGGCCCATTTTTGACAATTACTGATAATTGCAAGTGGAAAACAAATGCATTTATCTAATACTTTTCCCCTAATGCCTAAATTTTGGAAAATAAGGCTAGGAAACTCACACCAAAAATGGGACATATGTACCATCTTGGGACATAGGCACAATGCCTATGTCCTCCTATTTTGGATCTAAATTGAAATACGTCTATGTCAAAAATTTATTATTTACAATTCAATTTTCTAAAGCTGGCTATCAAAATCTAATTTTAGGGAAATTGAATAAATGCCTATAAATAACTAGTTATTGCATAATTTCAAACCTAAGTGGAAAAGTATTGGAAAACTTATGATCAAGATCACTATTGAGCAATTCAAGAGTAGCATTTTAGAGCTTCATTGCAACAATTCAAGATCCTAACATCATGTCCAATTCATATTTGAGTTTGTGTGTGTCCATGTTATCATTGTTTTGTGAAGGATAATTCTTTTGTAGGTCTCCAAATCATTCAAGAAAACCAAGCTAGAAAGATAAATATATTGAGGTGATGTGCATGGCTTCAATCCTTCAAGGAAGCCATTGAAGGGTGGTGAGTTACAACACTTTGTGATTCCATCATCCTTTCCTATTCTTTATCCATTTATCATTGATATTGCCATTGTGGAAGTGGAAACAATTACATGGGGTTTGACTAAGGAAAGCCCCTAAAATGGCCTTGCATTTATTCTCTTTGTGAATGTGCAGATTTCAAGTTGAAGAAGATTGAAGAGGTGCTGAAGAAAAATTGTTCAGTGTTGAATTTTTTGTCACACCACTTGTCAAGTCACAAAAACTCAATTGCAAAAATATTCAGAAGTGTTTCAACAAAATATGAAGGTAGAATTTTGAAGCTCATATCCGAAATTAGAGGACACTAAAAAGATATCTAAAAATCATACAAGGAAACTAATGCCTTGGTCATGAGTGTCCTCCAAAATCAGGCTTAGATTTGAACCACAGGTGCATAGAGTCCTACTCTATCCTGTTCAATTGTCTGAGTTTTCCTATGACTTTCTATGATTTTTGTATTTGCATAATAATAGTAAATTGCACTATTATCCTAGTCATATCATTGCATTCCATTTATAAATCCATCCTCTATTTGGTCAAGGGTGGGTTGACTCACCTTTCAAGCTGTAAATCAATCACATATATTATCCCAATCCATCAAACCCTCACTACTATTCAAATCTAATAAATTATTAAAACATTTTGAAAAGTTACTAAACCCTAGGGTCAAACCTTTAGGGATTTCCTTTTTCAATGCTTCAACCCCAATAGTGACTTAAAAGTTTGATGGGATCCAAGCACTCATGCTTCCTTACTGACTAGGATATTATCTTCTCCATTTTGAGTTTCTCCTTCATTTTTGAAGATGAGGTTCCTTCCACTCTTGGCCATCCCTATCCTTCTAATATTTTGTGAAAATGGATTTTTGTTGTCTTCCTTTCTGAAGAGAAAAATGATTTCACTACCTGATTCAAAGAGGGAAGTCTTTTATAGAGTATATATACATTATTTCAATCACAAACCATTTTTTCTATACTTGATAATTCATTATTGATGGATAGGATAAGGCTTTTAAAGTAAGATTCAACCTTTAATATTTTTTAACTATTGTGAGGATGTGAAGGTTTACATATTATTTGATACTATCACTCAATATATCTTCTTTTAATGAGATATCAAGTTCCATGAGCACTTCACACAGATAAACCATCACCAACTTCTCCCTTACTTCCAATTCCATCTCTTCAGGATGGAACAATTGGTGGTCCTGATCCATCACCTCCAAGTGCATAGTGTTTGCCTCATTATACCTATACTACTATTGAGGAGGTTGTACCTTTTATTTTAAATATTACATATTCTCATCACTCATTCACATATAACAAGTTTCAATATTTTAATTCATGCACTTTCAAATAATCCTCATTTTTATATGTCTGGGGTATTTCAAAGTGCCACAATGTTAAGGATAAGGAGTATTGTTCTTTGATAAATAATCACACATGAGATATTGTACCCCTTCCTAAGGGAATAAATTTGGTTCAATGTAAGTGGGTGTATAGAACCAAATATATAGTATATGGTTCCATTGAGAATTAAAAGGAATGCCATGTTGTTGATGGTGTTAATAGGTTGCGGGAATTTATTGTTATAAGACTTTGTTCCTATCACCAAGATAGATTATATGACACTTTTACTTTCTCTTGTTGCATCATAGGGATGGTATGCTTATCAAATGGATGTGAAGAGTTATTTTTTGCATGGTGATCTTCATGAGACTATCTATACAAAGAAAACTCTAAGTTTTTTGCATAATATTCACTCATTTTTAGGCCTTGTCATTTATTATATGGTCTCAAATAAACCCCTCAATCTTGGTATGTGGAGATGGATAGCTTATTATTTGCTTCTAGTCTCTTCTTCTATCATACTATTTTGATATTTTACACTCAAATATATAAAGAGCATATTTTGATATATTTTGTATGTGGATAGCTTGATTCTCATAGGTAGCTCCATCTATATGAT
Organism: Sequoia sempervirens; assembly: GCA_007258455.2. Taxonomy (NCBI): domain Eukaryota; kingdom Viridiplantae; phylum Streptophyta; class Pinopsida; order Cupressales; family Cupressaceae; genus Sequoia; species Sequoia sempervirens. The sequence goes on along the minus strand of VDFB02115169.1, from coordinate 10,174 downwards.
TTTGGGTGTTTAGATAAGATTAATGGAAAAATTTGATATTATAAATATTGATATTCTATATTTCTTCCTTATTCTTCAAGTTATTCAATATTCCAAGGGGATTTCTATTTTTCACCAAAATTATGCTCTTTTTTCTTTATATATTTTGTATATTTAATTGTAAGTCTTTCCTCAAGTATCACACTATCTGTTATTTGAACTAGAGCCAAATTTTATGTTGCCTTGTATTGGTAGTTGGTTGGAGTCTTTTATACATGACACATATCTATCCTAATATTTCCTTTTTGGTTGGTCTTGTCTATCATTTCTCTTAGGATACACATGAGAGCCATTATAAGGAAATTGAATTTGTCTTAAGGTATATCTAAGGCACTTCAAAAAAAAATCATTCACCACACAACAAGAGCTTCTCAACTGATGGGTTTCATGAACTTAGATTGTGCTAGTGATATTGATGATCAAGATTACACTTCTAAATTTATCTACTACCTTCATTCAAGTTCCATTGTATGGCCTTATGATAATTGTAGACATTGGAAAATTTCCTAAATGATATCATACACTCGAATCAGGTATACCAACATCATTTTCTCTTGAAACCCATCCTCTTTTCGCTTAATTAATTAAATTAACCTAGCTATTTAATTAATTACACCATTTTCGTCTATTTAACCTAATTCATCAAATTGGGTTAATTCACCCCATTTCATGCTAACATTTCATCTCATTAAATTAAATAAATAAAATATTTAATTTAATTCCCTAAGTTTTCTTATTTAATTAAATAACCCTAAGTTATTTAATTAAATGTCATTTCACCTTTCCCCATTCATTAAATCATTTAATTTAATAAAAATCACTTTAAATTCTTCTAAAATCCCCTAATTGTATGATTAACATTGTTTAATTAAAAATTATCTAATTAATCTAATTTTACTCCAAAAGGGGAATATTCCCATGAAATATTCCTCCCCTTTTTTGCATAATTGAAATTTGTTTTAATTTGCAAAATATCCTTTCCCTTACCCATCAGAATATTCCAAGGAATATTCTCTCTCCTCCAATCATTTAAAAAAGGGAATATTCTCACTTGGCTTCTTGAGCAAGTTAAACTTAAAACCTATTGAGCAAGTTAACCTTTGACCTCTTAAATAGGTCAAAAGTGTGTTTGTTTAGAAGGAATGAGAACCCTTGATTAAATCTCATCTTGCATTCTCAGCCGTTGATGAGAATCCATGATCCATGCCTCCAATTTCCTCCATCCTTGACCATTGATTAGCTTTTTCAATCTCAACCCTCCATTTCTCATTTGCTTTCCTATAAATAGTTCACTATTTGGAGACAAATGGATCCATCATCCATCTTTCAAAGCAAAATTATGTTGTTGAAATCACTCACATTCACACTTTACTAACATTTAGCATATCTTACTTCATTGTTAGTTGTATAATAGCTTAGCTTCAATTAATGGCTTCCATGCATCCATTTAGCTTGTTTATTAATTAGGGTTTGAATCTTTTAATTTAAATTCCACTTAGATTAGCTTAGCAATTGCATATCTGAATCATTTAGCATAAAATCATGGTAGAATAACTCTTGGATCATACTCATTTTAGCATAAATTATGTTTTTGATCACATAGCACAAACATTTCATTGATTCTCTTTAATAGAATCAATTGAAACAAGCTCACTGATCACAGGATTGGGAAAGGGTCATTGTTCCACATCAACATGACACTAATTCCAAAACAAGATAAGTTTTAAATGGGTTAGAATAGACATTTAAATGCTTTCATAGTTCATAATGTTTAGTTTCAATAAATGTTTAACTTAACTTTCATTTGAATGATCTTGTTTAAGATTGAGTATTAGTGGTTATTTTGATGGTCTCTTGTGTTTTCTTCTCCATGTGTGCATGATTCTATCTCCAAATATTGCATTTCAGCTTTGTTATTTTCAATTGTTAGCCGTTGTTAGTTATTAGTTCATCTTGAACCTCAATGGTGGATGTATGTTGTTGTGTTTGATGTCTTTCCTACTCATACTTTTTGTTGTTTATTAATGATAAACTGTTGTGTAAAGTTAGTTTGAGCTCATTTCTATTGGTGCACTTAAGTCCAATTGTTATTCATGCTTTAATAGTGAATAAACAATATGAAAATATACAATGGCCCTTTGAAGATTGCACTAGTTTCATGAGACTATGGGTTGTCCCTGATTAAGTGGAACTCAGTTTTGGGAAGTTTGTCCACTGTAGCATCCTCCATTGTTATTGTTCATCATTAGTTACAGGTCTAGGAAACTTCTAACGCTTTTTCCCTTTTGCTATTTCTTTAAAACCTAAAGTTAAAACAAAGTTCCAATATCATTGTAAAGTTAAATCTCATGAGCAAGAAGGATTTTTAGCTTGTTGTTTTGAACTTGCAACAATTGTTCATCCATTTCTAGAATTTATAAAACTCTATTTGTAGACCTAAATTCCTCAAGCTTATTGAACCATAAATTCCCTTTGTAATTACCAACAAATCACATCAATCAACGAAGCTATTTTTGCAAGACATGACCTGGCACCTAAGAGACCTTGGGGTGATTTCTAAAACTTGGTTGTAGAAATTACCTTTCGAGAGAGACATTGCACTTGTTCTTTGTCTATGTTGAGAAGTGCAAAAACACCCATCAACAAAACTCATACTAGAAGGAGGGCGAGGGTAAGCTAGATCGAATTGGGTCCTTCTCCCCTCAAAAATTTTATATAGTACTTAGGTCCACACCAAATAAGGGATAATTCCATGAGCTAAAACCCCCTACTAAGGCTAAGAGAGACAAGAAAGGGTAAGCATCAAATTCAGCTCCACCCATTCAACCTCCATCTCCTCCAACTCCTTCCACCCCTTCATCTCCATCTTCCCCTTCACTCCAAACAACTTTTTCCCCACTCACCTCCCACATCTAAGGTGATTCTTTCACCTGTGCACCCCATTCACAAGGCATTGTACTAGTTGTTGCTCCACTTCAACCCCAAGTTGTCATAGTGTAGCAGTCACCACCTCCACTTCCCACAATGGATTGTTTGGGAAATAACCCATCCCCCTTGTCCTTCAATGACTACCATGACATTCCAAAGAATCCAAAACTATTTTGCACTAAGTTTCATCTACGTGACCCATAAAGAAAAAAAAATGAATGCATCAAGATCTTCCAAACAACATTGAAGGATATATAGATTGAAGAACACATTCTTGCATAAGTTCAAGGTTCTTGTCGGTCCTATGGAGCTATATCAACAATTTATGTCAGTGAGGAGGAATTCAATGAGCCTATCAGCTCATTCAACGACCAATTTCATAGGGCTTACATGAAGTTGCAGCTTCCCTATGTAGTTGATGACACATCAACTAGGCTGGTATACTATGTTTCCTTGGATAATCTCACATCCACATTGGTCAAAATAATGCATCAACTGCTTGCAAGATTGGTGGATGCATATGCAGAGGCAACAAAAGCTAGCATGGACTTAGGAAAACATATTGCAAGTTTAGTGCCTTCATTGGGACCAGTTTCCAACCCAAATCAAATCCAAGGACTCACGCATGCCTTGTCTCATTAGATACCTATGTTGAACCAAGTTCCTCAGTTACCAATAGTTCCACACCCAGGGCAGCCATTGAATCAAGCTCCCTTAGTGCCAAACTACTTGCAGGGTCCGCAATAGTAGGCATATGCTCAACAGTCTCAAGTTCCCTCATACTTGCAAAATTTTGAATTCCCAAATATCCAATAGAACCAACCTTTGGCACAACTCATTTTCCTTAAGAATTCAATGCCTCGGTAGAGTAATACAGAGAAGGATCGAATCGATGAGTTGACCGAATTGGTAAAGAAACTGTCCAAAAAAATGACCCATCTAAGGAACCAAAACAACCCACTGCAGGCTTCCCAAAGGAGCATTCAAGCCAACCTCAATCGAGACAATCGTGACATTGGTACGTCCTTGAGAAAAAAATTATGAAAGAGGTTAGAATTCATGCAAAAGCTTTGAAAGAAGGTCGTCACAAAGGAAAAATAGGATGTGGAATACTAGGCCAAACAACGGAGGCATTCCCACACCCCTTGATCAACTAGGTGGTACTGAAAAATCCACAAGTGGAGTTTACTTGGCCAAATCTTCTCTTTTTGGATGGTGCCGAATTCATAAGACCAATAGGCATTCTGAGTTGGATTGCCCAGAGTTCCAAACTTCTGTAGAAATCTCCCAATTGGAGATTCAAAATGCCATCAACGATGTGAGTTGTAGAGACATTGTTCCATTGGAGCCATATGACTCCTCTGTGTTGGTGGTCAACCAAGCTCCTTTCCCAAAAAGTGATAGCAACTCACCTAAGAAGGAGACCGCCTCCAAGGAAGGAGAAGCGAAGGAGGTAAGTAATGAAGATTCCCTATCTCAACTATTTGATTCAGTAGATAATGGTCTTAAGGATGAGGAAGAGCCATGCGAGGATGAGGTCCACATGTTCCACCAAAGAGCGGCCCTTATAATTTAAGAAATAGACAAGTTGGTTGTCCTTTCACAACCTCTACCCATCCTAATAACTTTAGTACCCCACCTGATCCTAAGGCTAGCAATAATCCAACCTATCTTGAAGTGCCTACCCAATACTTCAATAGGAATAGGAAACCCAACCCAACTCAAAACCAACCCATCAATGTTGCCCAACTCACTTTCTCCAAGACAAAGGTTGAGAAAATGGGGGAATATGTAGTAGATGAACTAAAGAAAGTTAAAGTGATTCTATCATCCTTTGAGTTGTTAAGAATTCCCACTATCAGAAATGCCTTCTTTAGGTTATTAAATGGTATTGTCTCATCAAAGCCAGCTCAAGAAGAACCTACAAAGAGGGTTTCCTTTGACACCTCTGACAATGAGCCTGTGATTAGGAAAATCATAGGGAAGGAACCTGATCAGCCTCAAAACCCAAATCAGGTTAAACCATCATGCACCAAAGAGAAAAGCTGCACAACAAGATATGGTGATAAGGTCATAATCCAGGTTACGCCTTGAAAACGCCCAAGAAAGATGGACTTCTTTATAAAATCAGAGGCCCTAAGAAAATCACAATCACTTGAAGAGACTGGTGCCCATCACGTCATGCCACTCTGCAGATGCCGGTGCATTACTTAATAACTCCCATCCAAAAGAAAGGACTTAGCTCGATGCACCAAGGTGAAATACAGGAGGGTTGAATAAGATCCCTGCCGGAAAATGGCACTGACCTAATGAAAGTGTAGAAAGCTATCGACACCTGCTGCTAACAATCCCAATACTGTAAGTAGACATTTAGAAAGAGATTTCACCCGAGATTTATCATGTCACACAATTACTCATTTTATGGGCTCCATGAACAATTTAACTAATGGATAAATGAGAAACCAGAGATGAATTATGATCATTAGAGTGATAACAACAACAACAAAGTTTGTTTTGTAGAAGAGGGACAAAGGGCTTCCTATTCCCACCAAAATGAAGAAGTAAGGAGGAAGAAACCCCTGCTATCTGAAGATTATCCCCACCATCTTGAATTCCCGAAGAAAGGAAAGTTGGATTGAACAAAGACAAAGAACCAAGAAGATGGTAATCGCCGATGGCTCAAGAATCGCCAGGAAATGCATGCAAGATAAACTCCAATCTAGTCAAATGATGTCAGAGTTGGCTACACTGAAGTAGTGCATAATGTGATCATTCGAATGGAATGCTGTCGGCGTTGCAGGAATATCAAAGGGAAGATCAATCCAAGGGAGAATATGGTAGAACAACAAGAACAAAGCCATCGTAAGTACAAGCAGCCACCCCAGGATGCAAGAATAGACAAGCGACCAGCAAAGAAGGATGTGTTCTCCATTAGTTTCAAAGACAAGAGCCCCTCCAAGTTTTGGACATTGCGTTTCAATGGATCCAAGTCCAAGCAAGGAGCAAGAGCAAGATTCAAGCTCATCAATCCTATGGGTAAGATGTATTTCATTGTCCACAAATTACAATTCTATTGTACTAATAATGTAGTGGAATATGACGCATTGGTCCATGGGTTACTTTTAGCATTGAGAAAGAAAGTCAAAATGTTGCAAGTCTTTGGTGATTCTAAGTTAGTGGTCAAAAAAGTTAGGAAACTATACTCTTGTCATGATACAAGGTTAGTAAACTATAGGCATAGGGTATGGGATCTCATAGAAGGGATAGATGCATTTAATATTTAGATCATCTCTTATAGAAAAAAATAGACCGCTAATGCCTTGGCCCAAGTAGCCAGCACCCTCCAGCCCCTATCAGTAATTGGGTTAAAGAAATTCACTATACAACTCACCTCTACCCCATTAGTGCCCAATAATCTCACTCACTTCCAAGTGTTTAATGATGATAAGCATATCCTTGACTTCATCACTAGCTCAGATGTATTTGCTTCCCAAATCATTGATGAAAAAGAACAAAAAGAAGCTGAGTTAGATATAGAGGGAGTAATCAATTTAAAGTCTAACACGATACCAAGGGGCATGGTCCAGCTAGAAAGGATATTTGACTTAGATCACATTAGAGATCAGGATCAATAGACCAAGAGAGAGTCAATAGACAATCAATGTGATGCTCACAACATAAGTACTATGGAGAAGGTAAAAAATGTTTTTACTGGCAAAGTGTGCACTCTAGAGGAAAGAAGAGGGATTTTTGATGCTCTGCATGACTATCATGATGTGATTTCCTAGGGATATGAGGACCTTAAAACCTATGATACATCAATCATCACTCATACCATTCCCCTCAAACTAGATCTAAGACCCTTTCGGCAACGTCAACGCCCAATTGACGTGTTGTTAGAACCCATCATTTTCAAGGAAGTGTAGAAGTTACTTTCAGCTAGAATTATCTTTCCTATTCGACACTCCACATGGGTGGAAAATCTAGTCTCGGTCAGAAAGAAGAATGGGGAAATCAAACTATGTGTGGATTTTAGGAATTTAAATAGAGCTTCTAAAAAGGACAATTATCTAGTGCCCTCATTGGATGAAGTACTGCAAATAGTCAATGGTTCTCAAATTATGTTGTTTCTTGAAGGCTACTCCGGATACAACCAATTGATGGTGCAATATGAAGATAGGCATAAAACTACATTCACCACAAAGTGGGGGATGTTCACCTATAGAAGAATGTCATTCGGATTGATCAACGCAGGTGTGAAATTTCAACGCACCATGGACATAGCCTTAAAAGACATCATTGGAAAATGCATCATCATATATATGGACAATATTACTGTGTTTTCAAAGAAAGAGGAGACCAAATCTCTAACTTGTGAAATTTTTTCCAAAAAATGTAGAGAGTTCGACATCTCTACCTAACCCCAGCATCTCAAAGATCGAAGGGAAAGGTACTAGACATGGATTTTAGAAATGAATCTCCATAGATTCGAACCACACACAGGCTATATTGAAAATTCAACCTCCGGGCAGCAAAAAGGAAATGAGTCCTTTTCTGAAAAGATCAACTTCATGAGGAAGTTCATCACAAGATTTGCGGAAATAGTCAAACCGTTGAACACCATGCATAAACAAGATGCCAAAGTAGAGTGGACGCAAGAGGCCAAATAGGCTTTTGAAGAAATTAAGAGGGCTATTACAAATGCTTCAGTGTTGGTTAGCCCAAATTATTTGAAGCCATTCTACATCTACTCCTTCACTTCAGATCACTCATGTGCTAGCATGTTAATGCAAAAGGATGATGAAGGAAACAAACATACAATTGCTTTTATGAGTGCTCCATTAAAGGATGTCAAGTTGTGTTACCATGATATTGAGAAGCAAGCTTATGCCCTGGTTCAGGGAGTTAAGAAATTTCGGCACTACATCATATGAAACAAAGTGTTTTCCATAGTTCCAGACCCAGTTGTTAAGACCCTAATGATGCAGAATGAACTAGGAGAAAGAAGAGAAAAATGGGTCACGTTGTTGTAAGAATATGACATGGAGATTCATCCTATGAAGTTGGTCTGACGTAAATCCCTCACCTGCATAATTGTAGAAATAGAACTTGAGCTCACAGTGCAACAAATATCATTTGGAGGATGTTTCCCCGGATGAGTGGTATGATGACATAGTGTATTATTTGTTGAAAAAAAAGTGTCCATCCTTATTCCAAGAAGTATAGAAAAATGATTTAAGATTGAAAATAAATAGATATATGCTACAAGGGGACATATTATACAAAAGGAACCATGAGGGAGTCTATCTCAGATGTTTGGGAAAGGAAGAAGCAACCCAGGTATTGAAAGAGTTTCATGACAAGTTTTGAATGAGACATGGGTCTAGTCCTTCGATAGCTCATCAAATCCTACTAGCAAGGTACTATTGGCAGACTCTATTCAAAGATGCATACAATCATGTTAGATTCTATCACGTCTATCAGACTACTACTACCAGGGAAAGGTATGTTGTCTCGCTGTAGCCAGTTGTTGAGGTAAGGCCCTTCGCTTAGTGGGGGCTCAATTTTATTGGTCCGATAAACCCACCATCCTTTGTAGGCCATAGGTATATTCTGACCACTTTTGATTATTATACTAGATGGATTGAAGCAATTTCTTGTAGGAAATGTACAAACTAAAGTAGTTACTAATTTTCTGGAAAGCTTTATTTTAAATCATTTTGGTTGTCCCTTTGCCCTGGTCTATGATAATGGTCCTACATTTGCTTCCCTCAAATTTTCCATTTGGGCATTTGACTATGGGATTTTCCTTAACTTCTCACCCAATTATTATCTCTAAGGGAACGACCTAGCCAAATCCATGAATAAAACTTGTTGACTATCATATGAAAGATTCTTGATAAGAAACCAAAAGATTGGCATACCCAGCTATGATTTTCCCTATGGAAAAATCACATGCATCATAAGGTAGCCCTAGGAAATTCCCCATTCCTCCTTGTCTATGGCCTAGAGCATGTTTTCCCAATTTTCCTCAAGATCCCTACACTTCAGTTCATCAATACCTCCTATGAGGAGGAAGAATGCAATCAAGCTCGCTTAGCTGAGCTGCTCCATTTAGAGGAAATCCGTACCCAAGCAATAGAAAATTTTTCCAAACACCAAGGTGTAGTAAAGAGATGGTTTGATCATAGAGCCAAGGTTAAGGCCTTTAGGATTGAAAATTTGGTCCTATGTTGGGACAAGGCCCATGAGAAGAAAGGGGGACATGACAAATTTGACAAGCTCTAGCTTGGCTCCTTTCAAATTTCTGAGATCTTAGGAGATAATTCCTTTCACCTCAAGACACTCACTGAAGAGGATGTCCCATTTCCAGTGAATGGGAAATACCTCAAGCATTATTTCTTTGCCTGATTTGTCCAAGTTAACTCCTTTGTATATAGTTGTATATAGTTAGAGTAGGTTTTTTGCTTTCTACTTTATTTTTGCTTTGATTTCGCTCGCTTTCCTAGCTTTCATTTTGTAGAGGGTGTTGTCCAATCTTGATGTGGTGGTTGTGCTTGGCCTTGATAGAGGGCCTACATTACTGCACACTCCTTTCATTCATCAGATGAGTCTTCATCAATTACCATATTTTTTTGTCCACTTCCGTGAAATGAGTTTTCTCACTTGAACTCGAGCTTGACCTAGGATGGAACCCTTGATTGATTCATGTCACATTTATCTCAAATTACACATAACACACACTTTAAATACTCTCGATGAACTATATGATAGTCATCATGACACCTCAACAAGTGAAAAAAATATTAAACTTGCTTCAATGACCACTGTGATCTCCAAACCCACTCTGAGCTTCATTGTTTATATAGTTGAGCGAAAGAGCATCAAAAGGAAAATATAAAAGTAAAAGGGAAAGGGAAAGGGAAAGAAAGGAGAAAATATTGAAAAATAGGAAACTGTGTGGGTGTGTGAGCAACTCTATTAGGGCTATGGATGTCCGACTAGTAGTAGAGAAATGTTCGTGGGGGTCACAGCGACAACTCCATCAGGGCTATGGATGCCTGACTAGCAGCAGGGCAATGTCTAGGTTACTTTTGGGTTTAGATGGCCTACATAGCTTGCCTTGGCTGATTGGCCGATGTCCTCTATAGTATCTAAAAGAGGGGAATGAATTCACTATACACACCCCTAAGATATTTCATGGTCT
>VDFB02115168.1:0-55373 GCA_007258455.2 Sequoia sempervirens | reverse complement strand
CTACACTAGGGTTCGTAGATAGGGTATCCGTTCAGAGTAGCAAATGATAAACTCCGTCAGGAGACCTACCAATCTTTTGAACAAATATTTTGGGGATGGTTATCTTGCATGCTTCCATTGAATGTTGGTTTCCCAAAATTCACTTTTGTTTTATAGTGGGTTGGAAAACCTAGCTTTTGTTGTTCCCACTCAAGTTGTTCCCCTAGGGTGAGTACTTTTTCCCATTACGATAGGCCTTCTAAAGGATTTAATGAAGCATAGAATGCATGAAAATTAAGGATGAGTTTGGCATTTTGATTGCCTAGTTAAGGGAGAACATAGGCCTATCACCACACAATCATAGTAATCAATTGTTTATTTTTAAATCCAAAAGGATAGTTTGATATTCTATATGAAGATTTTGCTTCACATAAGACATGATATCAATTTTAATCCAAAAATAGCAAATGTATGATGACTATCCTAGGATTGATATATTTTAATCCAAATGACTACCCTAGGATTGGTTTATTTTAGTCCAAATGACTACCCTAGGATTGGTTTATTTTAGTCCAAATGTATCAATAAAATTACTGGTTGTGATCATGTCGGATCCAGACAACAAATTATGGATGCGCTATAATAGAGGTCATAAGCACCACTTAATTGATCCGATGCGCTATAGAAATTGTTGGAAGCACGACATAATTTGTTAAAAGTGCTACAAAATTTGTTGGATGTGCTAATTTATATTTGAACATAGAACAACCAACTATGCTAGGATCTTCTGGTAGATGTGTTAAAACAAATTGTAGAAGCGCTATAGTTTTTTGTTAGATGCAATAAAACAATCTTTGAAAGCACTATATTTTTTGTGAGATGCACTGAAAAATCTCTCAATTATGCTAAAAGAACATGCCAGAATCCTGTACGAACATAGGAAGAAGAGGTAGAGAGAAACTTACTCGGGTCATAGTGGATGAAACATTTTGTAGGATGGACTCCACTTCTTCCTCTTGTTGGATTAGTATGTTAGGAGCACCCAGGTCTTGGATCCTTTTTCACTTCGTATGACTAGGACAAGCACATTCCAATCCTTTAGCTATAGAGTCCTCTAAAACTTGACCTCCAGTGGCCATTCTTCCTTTACTTTAGGTGCGGGAGGTAGATGGAGCTTGCGAACCCCCTTTCCTTGAGTCTCTCCAGATGTCAGATTCCTAAGGTCTAGGAACTTGAGGTGGAACCTCCTCCTCGTTGATTTCATGGCTCGTTTTGGGATTGCTATTATCAGAATCAACCTCCTTGTCATATATGTCCTTAAATTCCTCATCAAGCTGAAAGTTACCAAACATGGCACCTAGATTTCTCATCTCTTGTTGGAACCTCCTGAAGTCCTCCTTCCTTTATGACCATCCCTTAAGCCTCAGTTGCGCATTGAGAGATTTTCCCATTGGGAGATTCCTCTAATACTATGCTTGCGGCTCATAAAAACTTAGCCATTTTGGCTACTCTTCTGGAATGCGAGCCAAGTCAATGTATATTTCCGCACTCTCCCGACACATATTTCTCCTTCTTTGGAAATATTCCCTAACCTCATGCCTTAAACTAAAACACCCGTTCGGGTTATAATTCCACTTGTCACAAATGAGGACCAAACCCAAAGCTACCAGTAAATTTGTGATCTCATCCTCAGCCTTCTATTTAGTTAGTATTACCCGACTCTTAGCGATTATGAGAGGGAGATCAAAAATCTTTTCTTTGTTCCTCCTGGTACCATAAATCTTGTCGATGATGGATACTTGTCAACATGATCCCAAACCAAAAACTCAGTCTATTACAAATTTGGGGAGTTGGAAAACCTCCCTAGGAAAACCATAAAACCTGACAAACGTGAAATCCTTGCACAAGAAATAATCCAATGGGATAGGTGGAAACTCCATCCATTCTATAACCTCTTCAGAGAAATGGCTAATGGGATGAAGCAACAAATCCTAAAGCATTGACCTTACAAAGTAATCTGCAAACTGATAATAATCTCCTATTTTTGAAAGCATATGGGTCCTTATAGAAATTGGTTGTATACAACCCCTTTCATCTATCCTAGACACCGGTACATTCCTCCCTAGCCACTCAAAATTTTTATGCAATAGCAAGTGAACCAGGATTGAAGAATACCTAAATTTAGACTCAACAATGTTGTAGTTCTTCAACTGCATCTTCATATTCCTAGCTATCACCTTAGAAAAAATGTAATACCTCTAGAACATTTCTCTTTTGAGTGCAAGGCCTAGGTAAAATTGGAAAGGGTTAACCTCCTCCCCATCATCAAGGCCAAAAACCTAAGAAAACATTGAGAATACAAACTGTGTATCCTTAAATTTCTTGCATGAAAGAGGCCAATGAATCTATCCTCTCTACGAGCTTTCCTTTGTCTCATGTTCATAGAAACTTGTTTTCCTAAACATGTCTTCTCCTAGGGCATCCATTCACTCTTCATCGAGAAGATCGACACCCCAACTTGTAGGGATGCACAAAATATCTCTTATAGCTTTGGCAGAAATGGTAATCTTGACCCCATGACTCTCAATGGCCTTTGTATTTTTGTTAAACCTATTTGCACATGCATCAACTAGCTCCGGGCATAGATACACAACAAGAAGCATAAACTATGGTAGACCACTATTCCAAAACCAAAATGAAAAACCCTCTGATGGCTCATGCTCTAGCATCCTTTGAAACACACCTTTTCTAAGATTTTTAGGGTTGGCCGACAATTGAGGGTCGAAAACATTGTCGATGATGTCTTGCACTTCCTCTCTTTAGATGCATTTATCAGGTTGAACTTTCCTAAAATGCTCAAATGGTCATTCTTTTGGTGTTGGGGCATTGGAGAATGAGCAACACCCAAAAACATCAGCATATCTAGGTCCTCTGTTTGAAACTATAGCTTGCTTGCTAGAGGTAGACGCTTCCGCCATGATTGTACAAGAAAGTTGAAGAGAGCTTCTCAAGTGATAAAAGCCACTTTCCTTTTGCTTCTTTAGAAAAAAAACTACTTTTGAGTGTAATTAATTCTCTGATTCGTGCATTTAGTTAAGACTATGACACTATCGTTGGTCCATTAAATGTTGCCACCAGGGTAATACGTGTGAACATGAGATCTGTATCCTTCAAGAATGCCAAGAAGGCCATGAGAATGGAATTAGTACATTCTCCTTGCCGACTCTTTTACAATTACTAAGGTGACATAAGGTACTCCTGAAAAGACGTGCCCATTAATTTGTCAGAGTTTTAGTGTGTTAATCCATGTCTTTTCTTATTAGTAAACTAGTTGGAACTAATGATGGTGAAGGACACATATCAACAATCGATGTATGAGAGCATTACTCTCAATGCCCAAATTTATTTCTTAAGGCATTCCATGATATCCTCCATATGATTTATCTACCTTGCTCCATTCTATCTTAAAAACTTCATGTTGTCGTCCATCCAAAAATAGACACTCCATTGGTTGATTTTGTCAGGTGGCATTTTCTATATATAACTATGCCACATTTTACAACATTCATTTGAACATATAGTCCCTAAGTTAGTTGGCCAAGTTCACTTATTCCCTTTCCACCATAATTCACTGCTTTATCAAAATTTTTGCTAGCTTAGGCACCCCCATTCAACTGCTTCCATAGAGACCACAAAATTGCTTCACGGGAGAGGTCACTAGTGACCGAATCAAGCACTTGGTGAAGAATTGTGACCCCCTTATCATGTTTGTGTTCAAATGGGTAGTTGTAGAATATATTATCGATGAGAACCAACTTCAGAGCAACTGCAATGTGCTTTCCTGCTTTGTGGCCTCACTGTTGGACCTGAATGTGTCAAAGCCTATGATAATTGAGTTGTGCCAGAAGAGTTCGACACTTCACTAATGGAGGGGATTGGTGAGATAGTGTGAGTGGCCATCCTCGACATGGGTATCTCGAGTGCTATGAACCTTCGTAGGCACATGGACTTTGGAATAGACATACCCTAGTTGCCCTTCCTCATTGATTTTTGCACCATGGACATTGAGATGCACCACTTTTCCTCTCGGCAACGACCACTTTTCTTTTGTGGAAGTATGACATGGAGCAGGTTCTGGGGATCACCTGGAGGAAACACTTCAACTTCTTGGTGCAGATTCATGATGAGTAGACCTTAGGTTTGCATGGTGTGTCCCATGTGTGTTGTGTGTTTCGCCCTTGCTTGCAACCTGTCAGATGAAAAGAAGAAGAAAAATAAAAATGGAGAAGAAGAACCCAATAACAAGCCCTTTTTGATTTTTCATCAATGATTGGAGGCTTAATTTTACTATTTTTTGCTCATTGTCTCCCTTTTACTTCTTTTTTCTTGCTACTTCTTTTGGGTTTTGCTTGAGAGAGACTTATGTTCAATTCTGACCCTTGGGGTGTACATTATATTGTAAATTTTTTGATAAACATAATATAATACAACCTTTACCACTTCTGTGTTATTCATGGGTTGTTTATTCTCAAAATTCCAAAATATTTACAATTTTTTTACATATGGTACATAACTATTAAATTTTTTAAGAGAACTTGTGCATTTTAATGGGAAATCTTCAGATAAATACTGTTCACCGGTATATCTAAAGTGTTTCCTTCCATCTCTTCAAGCTTGTACATGTTCCTTTCTTTGCATGTGCTGTTTTGAAAAGGTCCTCTCCACAACACTTCAAATTTCATATGTTTCCCTGGTTTTGCAGCATGTTCATCATACTTTAGCACTAAGCTCCCTTCAAATTCTGGGTTAGAAGTCTTTTTGTCAAAACATCGCTTGACTGTCTGTTGGTGATTGATCATGGCTCCGTGAGCCTTTTCTTTGTCTTCCTCTAGTCTGGGGGTTTCTGCTAGCTGTACTTCCATTTCACCATTTTCTTCAATCTATGGGGCTTTTAGTAGTTGTAAAGTAGGAATTTCTATGGAAATGGGTGTCACTAACTCTTTTCCATACACCAACTCATAAGGGGAGGCATTTAGAATCTTCTTGGGGGTACTTTAGTCTACCCACAGAGCAACCCATAAATGATTGTTCCAATCTCTTTGTCATTCAGACTTAATGAGTTTAATTAACCCACTCCCTTGTGAGTAATAATTTGATGAAGCCTTAAGGAAAATCCTATATCTGGTAGCAAAATTTGACATTCCTGATTCCACAAAACCTTGGGAATTGTCAGGTATAATGATCTTGAGCAGGCCAAGCCTAGCTACTAGCTCCTCAAGGAAATTGACAATTTTCCCCTCTATGGTGTATTCCTGCACACTAGGATGCGCCATGAGAATAGTGATTTTGTTAACCGACACTAAGTGTCAAAATTCCTTTAAAATTTTGACAATGGAAAAGTTCTTCTTCTCTACTAGGTTATACTTGGCTTTGAAGCCTTTCATGGTCCTTGAATAGAATGTAATAAGGTGCTCTTCATTATCTTCCTTGTACTTCTAAATGAGCATGAAAGCTATATCATGTTGGCCACTATGCACATAGAGTAGAAAACCTTTGGAAAATTTTGGGTTAATTAGTGCCAAAGCTTCAAAGAGGGCCATCTTTAGTTGCTTGAAAGTTGTTGTGCCCTCAGAAGTCCACTTAAAACGTTGGTTCTTCTTAAACATTAGGGTGATCGGTCATGCAATGCTCACAAAATATGATATGAATCTCTTGACAAAATTAATTTTCCCCATAAAAGATCATAGCCCCCTTGTCATTCAGACCTTCTCAGGATCTATTGCTATTCCCTCCTTTGGTACTATAAGGCCAATAAGCTTTCTTTGAGGTGCTTTGAGGGAACACTTTTCCAAATTAAAAGAAATCCCAAGTCATTGGCATTTCTGGAAAACCCTTTTTAGATGATCAAAATGATCACCTTTTACTATTAGGTCACCCAGATATATGAAGATAATCTAATTGACCAATCCTTCTAAAGCAATGCTCATTTCCCATTGAGAATTTTCACTAGCATTAGAGAATTTGAAAGGTGTCTTTGAATATGCAAATGTTCCCCATTTAGTGGTTAATGTTGTCCTATGTTGGTCAGATTCCTTTATGTAGACCTGATTGCATTTTGAGGATCCATCTAACAAGGAGAATATCCCTAGTTTGGTTAGATTCTATGAAAACTACTCCATTAGTGGCAAGGGGTAATGGTCTTTTAGCAAAGTCCCTCCTAAGTCCCGAAAGTTGACACAAAGTCGTATATCACCATTCCTTTTTTTAATTGGGACCAAATTTGATGCTCAGTTGGAACATTCGATAGGGCATATGATCGTTGATTCGACCCACTTGGTGAGCTCCTGCATCTTCAAAGCTTCAACTTTCAGGTTGATTAACCTTTATTTCAATTGGACAGACTTGGGTCCTTCAGCCAAGTCAATGGTACACTAAACTATGCCCAGGTCATATCCTCTTAGATCATACCTGAAGCATAGATCCTCCAGCATTCTCTTGTCCTTGCAAGAGACTTCCCTTTTGACTCTCAATTTTTTGTCACTTCTGACATCAACCTCTTCATAACCCCTTGACTTTGCAAAAAATCTTTGCTTGCCATTCCTTGTGTCTTCTGAAAAATCTATCTCTGATGGTGGATAGTTGGAAGCTATCCTTGAATTTTGTATGAAGGAAACAATTTGAATGTTGTCACCCAAAACTTTCCAATTCTGATCATTGTCAGGAATTGAGGGTCAGACAATGATTTTCACTGTGTTCTACTTCTTTAGATCGAAGACTGGTTCAAATTGTGGACCGACAGGAAACATCCGATCAACAATACTATTTTTTGATCGAGGAGTCACTTGTATACTGAAAGCTTGAAAACTCTTGATGAGATCCCATAGCCTATATGTGTAATATATTAGCCTTGTATTCCTTGCAGCTACTTGTCCATGGATCTGGCTTACCACTAGTTCTAAATTTTTGAAAGGTCATATCCTCCTTGTGCCTATCTGGTCTGCTAGAATCAACACATGAACCAAAGCTTCATATTCAACGTCATCGTGGGAGTATGAAAACTGAAAATGGTAGGCTCCGGGGGTCTCTGATCTTGTTGGAGACACTAAACAGACACCCACTCATGAACTAGCCTTGCATTTGGCACCATCAAAATACAAGGTCCATAAACAATTATCAGACGGGTCATTGAATTTCTCATGATCTTTCCTTAGTTTCAGAAAGACTTGCTCACCATCAAAAATTACATAGGTGCCTAGCCCTGTAGCATGTAAGTTTCCAAATAAATCAGAATCAATGAACTAGTTGACCAAAACTTCTTCCTCAGGAGTCTTCTCGCTTGTATCTTCCTTGTCTACAGGAATTTCTACACAATATCTCTCCTACTGAGAGATATAGGTATGTGCAACCCCAAAACATAGATTTGCATAATCCACAATGTGTTCGAAATGCAAAGATTCATACAAAATATTCATCTTCACCCCATGTTTAGTTCTCAATATCAAGTGGGACCAGTCAATTGCCAAGTATCCGCTGAGCTTTGCAGTGAAATCTCTTGAAAGACACATTCCAAAAATCGAAGGAATATCTATCACTACTACTTCTTGCATGATTGTTTGGCTTGGGTAGGAGAAAAGGGTTAGGGATAGATCTTTTATCTGACCAACAATCAAGACCTTCTTCCCATCTAGTTGCATGATTCCTTTTTCAAGGGGGTAATACCTAAGCTTTAAAGCATCTACCACTTGTTTTGGAATAACTATTGTACTAGCCCCCAAATCAATCATATTATTATGCAACAATTTGTCTCCTACTATTAGATTTAAAAAGAAAGGTGTCGGCTTTGTTCTACTTACCTCTTTCTCTTTTGTGTTGCCTACATTATTTGCATAATTTTTTTCTTTTCGAGCTTGAGGGGGGGTACAAATCTGTTGTCTTTTCTTTGCTTGCACAACTAAGTCACATCCACTTGTAGGCTTTGTTCTTCCTCTAATGCTTCTTGAAGAATTTTTTTTTGTTTGAGAATTGATATGATGTCCCACAATGATACATAATTGACATATGCCTTCCTTAATTCCTCCACCATGTTAAGTGTCCTGACTATTTGGGCCTGTACCATAGAAAAATGGGTCATTGACATTTTAATGGTTATTTAGGTCTTGTTCCTTGATGCTTGATCTATTTTGCTTGATTTAATGTTGTAAGTGTTATTTAATTATTCACATTAAGTCCTAAATATTCAAAATATGATGTCTTGTGAAGTGTTGTAAAACATTTCTACACTTTTCTAGACTCTTCCTATTATAATTCATCTAAAAATCACCTTTTTATCCCTTATCAAGTCATATTTTGAAGTGTTGTAAAGTCTTGTAATAAGATTTCACGCTTTTCTAGTCTTGTTTTCACTATTTACACCTTTCTTATGTCTTATTTGACCCCTTTATACACTTATAGGTCATGTAAACCCAACAAACAACATTAAATACATTATAATTCCAAAAATCCACTTAGAAGCCTAGGGTGGGACCCATTCACCATGGGCATTGGCAAATGAGTCCCCCTTGGCTCCAAATTAAAAATATTTCAAATTTTCTTTCGAGTTTTTATTCTAAAATACCTTATGTTATCCTGTGATGTGTTATTAATGGGTAATTAGGGCATAAGTATGTATAAACATGTGTTTTTCTCTCATTATTCACCCCATTCATCATAATTCATTCAAGCATTCAAGCATTCCATCTCTCTAAGCATTTTACATCATTTTATCAAGCAATAATCAAGTATTTTGGAGTTGCTATTGTTATATCTTCAAAATTCTTCAACAAAGGTTTGGTAAGTGATATCATTTATATGTTATTTGTTTATCACCCTCTTCATATTTCATTTTATTTCATAGGGTTTAATTACCAAAGTGGGGTTTGACCTTGAAGGAAAACCCCTATATCCTAACCCTCAATGATTTTTCCCCTCTTGCATGTGTATTTGCAGAATTTGGTATGCAAATTTATCAAGAAAATAGGTGTTGAAAGGTGGTCAACAAGTCAACAAAGTGTTTTAAGTCAACTAAACCCTATTTCAAGCTTGGAGAAGACTACAGTCCATTTTTTGCAGATTTGACTCCGACAACCCAACAAGAAGAGAATTGTAGATATGGGCCCACAGTCTTGATTCTTGAATTTACAAAATTTTGGGAGAGGAATGATTCACCATTAGTGGTTAATGAGTCCCACCTTAAGGCTAAAAAAGTGATTTTGTTAGATTCCAGTTCCCAATTGTCGAAAAGCAATTTTTAGGTGTTTTTGTCAGTAGCAAGACTGATTCACCATCACTAGTGAATGAGTCCCACTGGTGATTTTCACTAATTTTTATTAGATTCTAGAACATTCCAGATTCATCACTCAACTTCTAGGTGCACTTTGTTTATCTCTGTTCAATTCTATTTCATTTGTATTGCATTTTCTTCATATCTCATTGTGTTTTCAAACATTACATATTTCATAGGTTTTGCATTCATACTTAATAATTCTCTTTACTTAGCCATATTTACAACATTGCATTTATTCCTAGTCACATCATACAATTCTCTATTTGAGTGAACCACTTCAATTTTTATGCCCTTGGTGGATTTTATCTCTCTTCTTTTAGGTGGAAGATCCTAAGAGTGTAAGAGAAGTACATAGAAACTTTCCCCCCATAAAAATTGTTGGCTTATTTTGGTGAATGTTCATATTGAACAACTTTCTTTCTGATTTGCATTGTATCCTAGGTCTAATTTTCATCAACATTGCATTAGGTGAATTTTTATTTTTGCATCCTAGGGTTTCTTGCATTTGCATTAGTGAAAGCTTCATTTAGATTTCATTTTTGCATATCAGATTATTAAAAACCAAAAATATGCATTTGTATCTTTAGTTTGCATTAGAAAAGAATTAAAATCACTTTAAATTTTCTAAAAAATACAAAAAATATCATACCTAGAATCATTCGCCACCTAGGGAAAATCAATCCAGTTGTTATTTTTGTATTTGAATTTCTGGCATCTGCATTTTGTTTTTCTTTCTTGTTTCAGTTTACAAAATTTTAGTTATTAGACTTTTCTTGTTATTAATTGGCATTTGCATTCACTCCATCTTTTGTGGTACTTGTATGAGTGTTTGGTGCCCCCCTTGATAATACTTTAGTGAGACAAAGTTCTAGACTCATGGCTTCCCATGATAGCACTTTCATTGTGGACCTTGGGATCTTAAGATCTCCTACTCCTAGTATGGACAATGGTGCATTAGGAATGGATACTACCACTAGTACCCCTTTTCCTTCACATAACATGCATGTTGACACACAATCAAATTCCATTCTGCAAGAAAAAGTCATTAGTATTCATGAGGATTTTGCATATTTGCAACAAGATTTAAGCCTTGAAAACATTTCCACCACTGCTATACCTACCATAGAAAAACTTCATCACTTGATTGAAAGTGACAATGGTTTGTAAGTTATGAAAATAATAGCTGAGATATACAATAAACATGTTCCTTCCACATCCTAATCAGCAAAAAATGTTGTGAGCCAAGGAGGATATCACATTTCTCAGACCCTTTCAACCATAGCATCTATACTAACTTACACTACTCCTCAAGTTACAACAACTGTGCAATAGGTTAGTCATGTGCCTCCTCCTTTTGTTCTTCCAACTAGCATCCCTAGTTCTTTTGTGGCATCAAATATTCCATCTTCCACCACCTTTAACCTTCTTAGTGTTCCTTTCACTTGTCCTACCACTACATTTACTCCATCACCCTTCTCTCTTTCACCTGATACCACTTACACTGATCTATTTATCACACAACTCTTTCACATCGTGTCCTCCATGCAACAACAAATTTCTACATTCAACCAAAGCCAAAATGCACCTCCTACTTACTATGTGCGTGGAAGTCCATTATCCTTAGAAATTTTGAGAACCCCAATGCCATAGGGAATAGAGTTGCCTAGGTTTGAGAAGTATGGAGGTAAAGGAGACCCTACTAACCATGTTAATGCTTATACAACCCTATGTAGTGACTTTGTCCTAGATGATAAAATTTTAGCCAAACTATTTCCTAGGACCTTAAAGGATACTGCCTTAGATTGGTTTTCCTCTTTATGCCATAATTCCATCCATTCATTCAATGAACTTGTGGATGCCTTTATAATTCATTTTCAAATCCACATGACCCCTAAAAAGACTATGGCTGATTTAATAAGGTGTAAGCAAGATGTGAATGAAGAAGTTACTGATTTCATTGCACGCTATCAATTATTCTATGCTCAAGTTGATGTCCAAGTTCTTGATTTGCATCTTCAAAAGATGTTTATTGAGAACTTGCAATCTGAAATTTAGGAAAAATTAACCATGATGAAATTCCATTCTTTCTTGCATTTATGCACAACCCTTTGTGACTATCACAACTCGGTTACTAGTTGTGATACGAAATCCACTTCTAATTGAGTTGAGAAGTTAGACCAAACTAACCAAAACACATCGCAAAACTTTAGAAAACAAAAGATAGGATTTTTACAATTTAATCCTACTCCTCCATAGCTAACCCAACTTGTTAATAATTAGGTGGTAGCCACTAAAGTATCCATACCCTTTACCTATGGGGACCCAAAGAGATAGTTCACCCCTTTTCCTCATACCTTGCATAATACAATGAATTAATTGCTACAACAACAAATGGTTACTTTTCCTCCCGCTAAACCACTTGATTTAAGAAAACCTTTACCTCTCTCCTTTAAACATAATAATTATTTCCATTTTCATCACCAAAATGGACATGATACAAAACACTATAAGCATTTGAAGAATTTAGTTCAAGATCTCATTGATTTGGGTCGTTTGTCTATTGTGGGTGTTAATGATTAGGGCAATAAGTCCATTGCCCCTCCTAACTAGAATTTGCAAATATTTACCAATCCCATACCTAAACATGATGTTTCATTTGTCAAAGCTAGTGAACCTTCAGACACTGATGTGATGAATGTTATACCAAAGATGAACAACATGATAACACTCCAAATGTTACCCATATCAATCCTATGGATGAAATGGTGGGAACAATAGATGCTATCCCTTGAAAGGGCCCAAATCCTAAATCTCTTGATATCTCTTTTTCTCCTAAAGATATACTAAAACAACTTCCTTATGGTCCTCTATACATAGCCAGCAGAATCTATGATGAACCTACCAATTGGATATTAATAGATCCCACTTATAGCAAGAATGTGATCACAAAAGAATTTTTAGTATTACATGATCTCTATCAAGATGATTATGACAAAGCAACTGCATGGATTAAAACACATAATAGTTTTGTGTGCTCAACAATTAGATTGACCATTCTCCCATTATAGATAGGACCGAAGACATTGGATGTGAAATTTTCTATTATTCCACAATCCGATCAGTTTCGTTTATGGCAGGGTCATCCTTGGCTCCGCTCAATGGAAGTTGTTCCCTCAGTTGTTCATAAGTGTTTGAAGTTTCCGCTTGAAAATGAGATATATATCGTACACCACAGTGGCTTTAATCCGTTGTCCTCTAAAGATAACTTTTCCTTGGAAGCTTTTTGGTCTAAACCTATGGAACCCATCACCCCTCATAAGGATTTCTTTTTCATTGCATGCATATCAAAATTTTAAAACAAAGAAGATAGTTGAATTGTCTCTTCATCATAAGTCCTTGATTCCTCTTGATATTCCTATCCTAGACGAGACAATTCTCCCACTTGATACTGAACGTCAACAAACATTACAATCTCCATTGCTACCATAAAACAACACTTCACCCTCTTGGTCTAAATGACTGAGAGATGTTGAAAAAAACCTTGTCATACCTCCATGCATTAAACAAGTGTATAAAGCTAAAGAGAAAGTGATTGATCCATCTCCTTTGGTTTCTTCCATTCTTCCTCCTCAGGAAGCACATGAAGCTACGATCAATCAATCCATTCTTCCATCTGAACAAAATCAAAACTAAATTAAAAGAAAGCATGGACTAGGGAGTGTAGAAGTCATCATCATTTCCTTGCTCGTCAAATACAAAATGAAAAAAGTAAAGAAAATCAACCCCTGCCTTTGATAGAAATAATCCCTGATATCTCTCTTAACCCATCACAACAAAATGAAAAAATCCAACAACCACAACTTTTGATACATCCTTCCTTGGAGATTACCCTTTGCCCTCCCATCGTGATTAATTTGGATGAAGATGATGATGAGGAGATTTCTAAAATAGATGAAGAGGTGCATGCTAATTTTAAATGCTTTATTCTCCTCTTCCATGAGCTTAGATGATAAATCTCTTATACCAAGTGCATAACTTCAAGGTACATCTCCTATTTTGGCACTTGCAATTCCTCCATTGGACAGTCAACTTCCCTCGCAATATAACAACCATGATTGGGAGGTTGATGACCTATTAGATGGTTGATTGGAATATGCCTCACTAGCCTTTTTGCATCTTTCTTTATTTTCTTTTTGTGTGTATCGTGTTCCCCTATAATGTGTGTTTCATGTTCTCTCTCTCTTTGTACATTTATTCTATTTGTACCTCTATTCATCTATATGTTGTACATTGTTTTCACCTTTTTCACTTTTGTTTTGTGTTTTCCTTTTGGGGATGATGCAAAGTGTTGAGACACCCTAAGTCTCTTCCATGTTGACCAAAAAGATCCCTTTTTCTTTTTCTTTTCTTTTCTTTTCTTGTGTTTTCCTTTTGGGGATGACGTAAAGCATTGAGATGCACTATGTTTCTTCCATGCTGACCCAAAAGGTCACTTTTACTTTTTCTTTGTCTTTTCTTGTGTTTTCCTTTTGGGGATGACACAAGGCATTGAGACCAAAATGTCTCCTTCATGTTGACCCAAAACCTTTTCTTTTTCATTTCTCTCTTTCATTTTTCACTCTTGTTTTGTGTTTTCCCTTTGAGGACAATGCAAGGTGTTGAGATTGCAATGTCTCTTCCATGTTGACCCAAAAAAAATTTCTTTTTCTTTTGTTTTCACTCTCTATGTGTCATTCTTCTCATTCTATGTATTTGGGGAATGATGATAGTTCTGAGATTTTTAATAAAAAAATTGCAGCAACGAACATACTAACCCCAAATCCATAGACCCCTTATGTGTTTGGTGTTTTCCTTTGGGGGAAACTCCTCTTTCTTTTGTTTCTTTTCCCTTTACATGATGCAACCTTACTTGAAAATGTATGACTTGTTATAGAGGATTTTTGAGTTGGCTCTCATGTCTTGTTTCCTTTTTGCATTTTCCCTTCACTACTTTAAAGCAATTTCTCACAGAACGGTGTGTAGCAATTTCTTTAAAGTGGGGGCATACATTGGAATAATTCATTTTCATTTAATTATTATTGCAAATTTATTACTTCAAATGATGTGTTTGTAACTTTGTGGATGACATTGGGTATGATGTCCTTCATAAGTTTGATCTATCTTAGCATACTCATTCCTCTTAGCGGCCTAATGCAATGCACTGTATCCCCTAAGAAGTGAATCTATTATTCTTTGATTGGTCCTCTCTTGGAGACATTAGACACAATTTTCCCTAAGTGATAGACCTTGCATGGTCTTAACAAAACTCCGTTAAACATTTTCCTTTTTCATTTTTGCATTTTTGCCACCTTGCATAACACAACTTGCAAGCCTGTGGTGCCATCCTATTTGTTCATGAGTTCTAAGCATACAAAGCTTTGCTTGTCTCATGGAGCTTGAACCATCATCCTTTTTCTTTTGTGGCACCTTATTAAAGTTATTAGGAGGTATAACTTTGGTATGGTTGAGCGGGAAGTCCATTCTAAGGAATGACTTTCCCCATAGCCACCTTTGTGTTGTGAGTACATACCAACTAACATATGTTATCTTTTGGGCCTTCTCATCTGATGGACCACCATGACTTTCGTCACCCTAGAGTGAGTATGCATTTTTCTCTTTTTTGGAAAAACAACCTAGATCTGATCTACAACTAGCTAGAATCTACCTTTATCCTTTTTCCCTCTCTTCTTTCTCTTTTACATGTGTATTCCTTTGTTCTTATGTTTAGTTTACCATGGGATCTTCATCCTGGGGGCTTGATCATCTCTCTTGATCATTGTCATTCCATCTTGTTAAGCATAAGTGCATTTGGAACCCTTCTCGATGTACATGGCTACTTTAGTGCGAGTCTGAAGAAAGCTCTTCCTCTCACTAAAGTGGGGGCTAAATGTACCATAGAAAAATGGGTCATTGACATTTTCATGGTTAATTAGGTCTTTTTCCTTGATGATTGATCTATTTTTCTTGATTTAATGTTGTAAGTGTTATTTAATTATTCACATTAAGTCCTAAATATTCAAAATATGATGTCTTCTGAAGGTGTTGTGAAGTGTTGTAAAACATTTCTAGAATTTTCTAGACACTTCCTATTATAATTCATCTAAAATCACCTTTTTATCCCTTATCAAGTCCTATTTTGAAGTGTTGTAAAGTCTTGTAACAAGATTTCACACTTTTCTAGGCTTGTTTTCACTATTTAACCTTTCTTATATCTTATTTGACTGCTTTATACACTTATAGGTCATGTAAACCCGAAAAAAAACATTAAATGCATTATAATTCTCAACACCTACTTACAAGCTTAGGGTGGGACCCATTCGCCATGGGTGGCGAATGAGTCCCCCTTGGCTCCAAATTAAAAATATTTCAAATTTTCTTTTGGGTTTTTATTCTAAAATACCTCATGTTAGCCTGTGATGTGTTATTAATAGGTAATTAGGGAATAAGTGTGTATAAATATGTGTTTTTATTTCATTATTCACCCCCATTCATCATAATTCATTCAAGCATTCCATCTCTCTAAGAATTTTACATCATTTTATCAAGCATAAATCAAGTGTTTTGGAGCTGCCATTGTTATATCTTTAGAATTCTTCAACAAGGGTTTGGTAAGTGATAGAATTTACATGTTATTGGTTTATCACCTTCTTCATATTTCATTTTATTATATAGGGTTTAATTACCAAGGTGGGGTTTGACTAAGGCAAACCCCTATATCCTAACCCTCAACCATTTTTCCCCTCTTGCATGTGCATTTGCATACTTTTGTATGCATATTTATCAAGAAAATAGGTGTTGAAAGGTGGTCAATAAGTCAAAAAAGTGTTTCAAGTCATCTAAACCCTATGTCAAACTTGCAGAAGACCTACATTCTGCTTTCTATAGACTTGACCCTGACAACCCGACAAGAAGGGAATTATAGATCTGGGCCCACAGTCCTGATTCCTATATTTGCAAAATTTTGGGAGAGGACTGATTCACCATCAGTGGTGATTGAGTCCCACCTTAAGGCTGAAAAAGTGATTTTTTTAGATTCCAGTTCCCAACTGTCAGAAAGCAATTTTTAGGTGTTTTTGTCAGTAGCAGGACTAATTCACAATCAATGGCGAATGAGTCCCATTGGTGATTTTTACTAATTTTTTTCAGATTCCAGAACATTCCAGATTCATCACCCAACTTCTAGGTGCACTCTGTTTATCTTTGTTCAATTTTGTTTCATTTCTATTGCATTTTCTGCATATCTCATTATGTTTTCAAATATTGCATATTTCATAGATTTTGCATTCATATTTAATCAATCTCTTTACTTAGATATATAAATACAACATTGCATTTAGTCTTGCTCACATCATGCAATCTTCTATTTGAGTGAACCACTACAATTTTTATGCCCTTGGGGGATTCTATCTCTCTCCTTTTAGGTGGAAGATCCTAAGAGTGTAATAGAAGTACATAGAACCTTTCCTCCAACATAAAAATTGTTGGTTCAGGGCTTTTGGCCTAAATAGTGGTATTTCTCTCATTTTTAGAAGAAAATGTTCCGACGTGACTGGGCTTGGTCTTTTTCTTGTCTCTTTCTCTACCAATGGTGTGTTATGTGGCTTTGGAAAAGGTTAGATGGTGGGTGATGAAGCCTATTTATCCTATAGGGATAGTTGACATTGTTGTGGATGTGGCAAAGCTTGTTGTATGTACTCTCCCATAAGCCTTCTCTTTGATCTTGTGTTGTAATTCAATTGCACTTGTGGAACACCAGTCATTGGAGTTTCATTTGTGAACACAACCTCTTCCTCTTCTAACCATGAGAACAGAGCTTGGTTAGGCACAATGTCTAACTCCTGCTCTAAGGAAATCCCTTACATTTGTGCTCTAAAATGAGCATTCTCCATTTTAGATGATCCGTACTCATCCGCATTTGGGAGCATGCCCTTGCTTCTTTTGTTGGGATGTGGCGACTGATCATGCTATACTGTATAGCCCATGGTATACTGTAATTTTCTTCCTACTTTTTCGCGTGATCACCGAAAAAGGGAAAAATCAATGAAAAAGGAAAAATCCGATTTTGTAGAACCCTAAAATCTGGAAGCTTCTAAGCTTGGTAAAAAGGGGGTTCGGATGGGTATTTCAGTATGATGAAAAATGTGATTATTCGCAAGATTGTAATAGGGTTTTTACTGGATAATAAAAGTATTGGATGGCTATGGTTTGGTGGATGTAGCCTGGATTGGGTGAACCACGTTAAATTTCTGTGTTATGATTTATTCTGTGCATGATTTAGTTTCTCTGTTTTTGTTTATAAAATCTGCATTTAATTGTTAGATCTGCCATCTCTAACCCTAACATCTTTGTTCCACCACCTTTTGTTGCATATTTCCCCTTGCGTAATTTTGGGGCATATGGCTTTCACTGCATGGGAAGCACCAAACATTTTCATCTTTCGCCAAATTGTTCTAGCCTGGGACTAGCTCTTTACTCAAGCTATCGTTGACTGTTTGCAATGGTGTAGTGGTCAAAACTATCTAATTTGATGATGACATCTATTGACCTCCTCCTCTATAAGATCCTTGATATGAATTCTGTTGATAAGATGACTTCCCTCCACCATAGGCTCGAGTGGTTTTCTTCGAAGGTGTCTCTTGTTGTTGTTTGATAATGACCAACTCATTAACGAAATTATGCATGAGATCCTTCATATTGATGATATCTTCCACCATTATGGAAAAACTTGACACATTTGCTTGAACAGTAGGATGCACGTTTGTAGACTGTAGGGCAACCAATGTCAATTGTGCCGTAGAAGTGCTCAAAGTGGCTTCTTCCCAATGACCATTAGAGTTTTTTGCAAATATTGGCATTGGTGGCTGAGGCAGAATTTTTTTGGCATCGATTAGATTATTCTTTGCACATACTGCCACCTCATATGCGTCAGGCGGGATATCCCATCCCACAGATGTTATCATGACTATGATATCTGGGTTGAAAGCCTTTAGATAGAACATGAATCCCATGGAAGTCTGAGGTCGAGCAGTCATGGGGATCCTCTGCCAGGTCTTATGGAACCTGGTATTGAAGTTGTTCATGGCTTCATGTGGAGCCCTCTTGATGGTAATTAGTTGCAACAACGAGAAGTCTCCTTTCTCTAAGAAGTGTTCGAATAGGCACTCCCCAAGCTGGTCCTAGGAGATGATAGAACCTAAGGCCAAAGATCAATAACAATCTTGGGCCTTTCCCTTAAAAGAGGCAGCTAGCAGCCTCAATGAGACATTCTCCTTTGATATGTTATGTACCCTACATACCTCCACTATATCTTGAAGGTGTTTGGAAGGGGTTTTGAAATCTTCTCCAAAGAGTCTTGGAATAGCCTTGAGGGTGTTAGCGGGTATAACAGGCCATACATCTGGTGGTGTGGGTGGCTATAGAGGACTACCACTATCCCATGTTACAAAATTTCTAAGAGTAGGGGGAGGTACATGAGCCATAAAGAGAAGATTCCTATGAATCGAATATATGGGTAATCTTATTTGGAAGTTTAAGCCTCTAAGTGGAGTACATAAAGCTCTAGATATTGAGCTCTTACTTCTTACTCTATTGCTCCTTATAGGTGATACAAAACTTGTAAGTCTTCTCCTTCTAGGGATTGAGGCAGGCAACTGAGAGTACTAGAAGTGACCTTTTGAGGATGCTCTTGTTTGGAATCTGGGCATGAAACTTCCAGTTTCCTTCCTTAGCCTAATTCAAGAAATATTTTTGAATTCTAATCAAGCATTTATAAAACTTCTTCTCCCATCGAGCATGCTAGAAAGAGAACTATTGATCATCAAAGCTTGGGTCTCTCTGACAGTCTTATGGGAGATTCAGTGAGTGGCAGAAAAAATGTGTTTCACTGAATACCTCTAGGATTTTTATAGAAATTTGTATCTTCTTTGGGGTTTGGAGATAAGGGGAGAATGAAATGTAAACATAAAACATAAAAGGTGATGCGCCAAAGATTTTACAACATTTCAAACCCAAATCATTCCTATGAGTGATATAAATAGACACATAATGCCACAACCCTTCATTGTTGGAAAGAGAATGAACATCAAAGGATAACATGAAGCACAGTGCAAACTTTCAAATCTTTCCATAGGAAGTGTTCATTAAGGTCTGATCAAACATAAAGATTTCTTATGGGTAACAGAACAATATCTTAGAAATCACATGAACTCTTCCTCCTAATACAACATAGCACAAAGAAATAACAACTTTTAGAAAAATAGAGAAGTCTAATGACATAGTCTAGTTTTCTAAAGCTACTACTTTACCATATGAGAATAAAGCATAGAAATCTGCTACTTAAAGTATTGAGATTTAGCTTGCAAGATACAGTGTTTCATTCAAAATGATAATATAAAGAAAGAAAGCTTGAAAAAGGCCATACATGCATAGTCTCAACAATTTCTCCTCAATAGTTCATGCTTTTAAATATCAAATGAACTTTGAAATAGAGGTCAGATGCTAATTTTACAATAGTTTAAACCTTAATAGATATAACATGCCAAAGTAAAGTAGTTCTATAACTTGCTTCTAAAAATAATTCTAAAACCCCAAGAAAACTAAAGAAACTGTAACTTGGAATCCAACCCCCCATTGTGTCGTCACCCTCCTTTTATAGCTGCAGGAAAAGAAATACACTGCCTCAACAAAAAAATTGATACTGCCATGTGTTGACATTCAATAGCACATGATTTGATCATAAATATTTGGTTAGGTTGCAACGATATTTTCTCATCAATTCTTAGCTGCTGCATTAATGCCTTTTAGATATTTAGCAAAGATAGAGGCCTGTAAATGATCAAATCCTAAAAACAATAGCCTGGCTAAAGGCCCAATTGACTGATCACATCACTTCAAGGTACCATCTCAAAAATTCCATCCCAAAAACCAAGAAAAGGAAAAAGGCCAACTAGCTTTGACAAACTCCCCAACCATATCACTCCATAGGAGATGCAAATTGCCCGCGATGAAGAGGTGACATGTCAACAAGGTGGAAATTTATGAGCTCATGAATATGGCTCCCAAGAAAATGTCCAATGAGTCAACACATGTCATGAACTCTCTCCTAAAAAGAAGACAAAAGATGAAAGTTGCACAACCAACACATGGTGCATTGCACATCTTTCCAATGATTATACTTGAGTGTGGGTACACCTGAAACTGAAAAAATTTATGCAAGCCGAAAATGAAATTGACTAAGGCAAAAAAACATTCATAGTTCTGGCAACTCACAAGGGTCTTCACTTTGTAGAGATATAGGCCTAGGCCTCTGATTATACTTTCACAAAAATGATAACAAAAATTTATATTCATATATGCTTATCTTATATATATGTCATCATACTTGTATGGAAATCCCATTATATCCATCATATGGGTATGTTGACACATGGATATATGCATATATCCCAATAATCATTTACCCATACAGTCAAACTCAGTAAAATAGAGAATGTCTCAAAAGCTCAAACATAAAATCATACCTGACCAAGATCTTCTCTCGAGTGATACTTCCCCTCCCCCTGGAGAAATAAACATTTACCTGCAACCACTAACACATGCACACAACAACCAATTATTCACAACCTATGTAGTATACATAAACATTTCCAAAGTTAGAATAATAATTCAATAACCATCTATTCACATATATATATGCAGTATTTCACCATGATTAACATTAATTGAGGTAACATCAAATGAGACAATATCAAATGAGATAACATTCATATTGATAACAAGGTTCAAGCATAATTTATTCATCTCCAGAATTCACATTACATTCATAGTTACCCTATGTTGTAATAGTAAATAGTAACTTCACAAATTGGGGTGTAACATACTTCACCCCTTGTGAATCATCATCCTCGATGATATATAACACTTTAACATACCAATAAAGTTAAATAATGTTTTACTTACCATTCTCAAAATGCATAAGATTTATAAACATTCATCCTATGTAGAAACCTTGTCCTCCTTGGACTTTGCTTTGAGTGCCCTCACTATCACATAGGGATATCTTGTATGCCTCAAACATACTTAATCTCCCAAAGAACTTTCATACATTATCATATATATACATTCTAGATACAATAGTAACTATACATAATTCCTAAGACATAGTGATTGGAAATTATTGGTCGATGAATTTATCCTTAGCATAATCCAAATAGATAAGGAATTTTGGTGCATTGTACACTACACTGTGGGTCCCATCCTTCCCATTTGGTATTTACACTTTTAGACAACTCATACCGAGTTTTTCCATCACTTACACATCCATTTTCCTTACCATAAAGTATTGTTCTTGATTACTTGTCCATCTTGAGCATAACATTGCCCTTGGAAACCTGTCGAATTTTGACACTACTTCATATTTAAGCTTTGTATCAACAAGGTTTGATTGATTGATCTATTCGATCTATTACTCCTTTTTGAAAATCTATCAAGTCTATGGTTAACCCTATTTCTAAGCCTATTTTAGCCTAATAGAGTTTCCAACTTTTCCTTCCATATAATGGTCCAAGCTTCAATGTTAGAAGTTTATAAATAATTTAAGATTTAGTTTACCATTTTTTCCTATTTGGCTATAATAATATATTATGCATTTGTTCAAATCAATGTCTCATAGTATGATCATGGTTTACAAAACCCTATCATTATTTGCTTGTTTAAAACTGAAATAACAGGTTCTCAAGAATACTAAGCAACTATTTCTCACAATATATTATTTAGGACTGAAATCCTATAACTCAAGTTTTCAAATAGCGTTTGTTACTTAGATGAGTCTGTCCACTAGAACATTATGCCAATTTTATTGAAATAGGTAGATTGATCTGTCTTGTGTTCTACCATTTTCCCTCTGGAATCTCAAGAGTATATATGTCTTATCGATTATGACATCTAGTCTTCATTTCCTGGCATACTAGATATTATCTTGCCACATTCTGTGTAACATATTACTCTATATTTTCCCCAATTATATTGGTTTCTCATATTATAATTCCCTTTGTCATTCCAATGTCCTAACTCTAGCATTAACCCCTATCCACTAACCCAACAAAATTTTCCCCTCTCTTTGGTGTGTGATTTGTAGGTTTAGGTTGAAGGCACATTGAAGAGAAATATTGGAGAATTTTTTCAAAATACATAAAGTTGTCAAAACTATCAGTAAGCCTTGGAGAGCATTAGAGGACACCTACATGTTGCAAATCAAGGTTTCAAATCCATAAATCAATCAGGAAGGATAGAGCAAATAGAGAAGAGAAAGATCAGACTTTGAAGCTTCAAAAAACCCTAACTAGACTGATTAGCGACTACTGGTGAATGAGTCCTAGTTTTGGTCAAAAATTAGGTTTTTATAGATCTAGATACATGTAGACACCATTATCATCAAAATATTTCTTTCCTAATCCATTATCATCCTAAAAACCATCTAAGCCACCATTGAAACTTATACCCAAGTCATGTCACCCTCCACATCATCCTTTTCCTCCATTGACAAGGGAAACCAAAATTTCCTCCATGTTCAACCAAGAACCATCCCTAATCATATCTTATGTACTTCACATCCTAGTCAACCCATCGTCAAGAAAAAACTCACCATCAAAGGACCACCAAAAATCACCATCAAAGTGTAGCATAGAAAATTGGACACTCTTGAGAAAAGAGAGAATTTCATGCTTAATTTGGACCTAATTTTGAGTACCCTTGCATTAACCATTCTTCAAACAACATTTATAGGCCCCTAAGACCCATTATTTTTGATCTAGACACTCATTTTGCTTGAAAAATTGTCTAAATTTTGACAAACAACACTTAATTCATTCACATCCTAGGAACTTGCCACCAAAAATCAGTACTGGCACCCATTCACCACCTTGGGAAAATGAGTCCCCTCTAGTGGGACCCATTCACTATGGGTTGCGAATGAGCCCCTTTTGGGGGGAAATTCAAATTTGAGCAGGAATTCAATTAATTCAACTTTATTTTTTGGAGAATGTTGGCCTCTTAGGTCTAAATAATGGGAAAATTAGGTATTGTTGTCTATAAATGCATCCTTTTAGTCATTTTTCACAATCTTTAGTCATTTCTCATAAGAAAAATCAAAAGTCAAGAATCAAACATCTTCCACAATAAGTTTTATCAACATTTTCTATAGCAAAGTTGAAGCTTTCAGACAACAAACTAGGGTTTTTTTAGGTCTTCAAGCTCACTTTCCATCCAAGATCTATCATTGCAAAGGGTTTGTGATGGATTCCTATGGTGAATCATGGAGAAATCTAGGTTAAGGAGATGCAACTAGCCATCAAGTCTCACCTAAGGACTTGTTTTCAAAGTGATTCCATCTCCCATTACACTCTACCTTCAGATTTAAGGTTTGCATTACAATTGCATGTCATTTATTTATATTTTATATTTTGTAGGGTTTCTTGGGTTGAAGCTTTACATCATTCAAATTTTATTCATCCTATTCTTGTACAATAGGATAGGATCTTGTCTTACTTCAAATTTTCCTAGTATTTAGTATACTTAAGGTTGGGGTTTTATGCAGATTTAATCTATTCAAGGTTGAAATACCAAACTAGGGGTTTGACTGAGGCAAACCCCCCATTAGACAACAAACTTTAAGCTGTTTTGTAGGGATTTTCTGAGATATAGATTTGGGTCTTTGTTAGGAATTTCTATATAGGTGTCAAGGTTTAGATATGAGATTTGAATTTATAGAAATCCAGGAAGGGATTGATTCACCATGGATGGCGAATGAGTCCCCCTAGAGGTACATTTCACAATTTTCTAAAGATTCCAGCTTATAGTGAGAAAAAATTAGTTTTTAGGTAGAACACCTTGATTTGGGATTGATTCGCCGTAGGTGGTGAATGAGTCCTAGTCAGGCATAAAGTCACATTTTCTAGATTTCCAGATTGATTTCCAGTCTTCATCAGATTCTCAGGTGTACACATTTCTCAATTTCAGTTTTCTACTAATCCTAGTTGCATTTTTATTTATCTTTTTAAGTATTTTGCATATCCCACTATACTTTCAAACATTGCATATTAAATTCATAAATATTCATTTGTGTTACTTAGTTTCATCCTTATTTGAGTGAGCCCTACAATTTTGTATTGGTGGAGTGTGGCCTAGAGGATTCTATCTCTCTCCTTTTAGGTGAAAGATCCTAAGAGTGTAAGAGAAGGACATAAAACCTTCCTCTCTCATTTCACCCATACCCAAAATTGTTGGTTCATTTTGGTGAACCTACATATTGAACAACATCTCTTTTTGATTTTCACTTTCATTTGCATCCTAGGTCTAATTTGTATCAACATTGCATTAGGAAAAGTTTTATTTTTGCATCCTAGGGTTTCTTAAAATTGCATTAGTGAAAACTTCGTTTGGATTTCATTTTTGCATTTCATATTATTGGAAAACTAAAAATCTCCATTTACATCCTAGATCTCAATTGCTTTAGCTTTTAACATTGTTTTTGACATCCTAGGGTCTCTTTTCATTGCATTAGTGGCAGTCTCATTTATAGGTCATTATTGCATCCTATTTCCTTAAATCATTTCAAAAATTTTCTTTTTCTATATCTATCTACATTGTACAAACTTAAATACATAGAAAAAAGAAAAAATTAGAAAAAACTTTAAAAAATCTTCCCTGGGACCCATTCGCCACCTTGGGTGAATTAGTCCCAGTGCATTTTTTGTTTTAGTATTTTCAGAATTCAGTTTTCTATTTTGTATTTTTTTGTAGGTTACAGTTAGTTTTCTATTACTGTTTAGTTCCTTTCTGTATCCTTTATATAAGCATCATTTTTCCTTCATGGAATTTATGGATAGTATTAGATTTTTGCAAGTTCCATTTTCAATACTATTTTGTAGTCCTTTTAGATTAGATTACATTGAGAACACATTAGCAAATATAAACAACCAACCAAAAAAATCAACACAACCTTTCACACAAATGATCCAATTTAGGAACAATATCTCATCCAAGCCACTTAGTAGTGATGATGTCGATAAGTTAGATGAGGCCCTTCAAGGATTCCTCTCACTCACTTCATCCTCTAATTCTTGTCATGAGATACCTAAATCCATTATCAATACTTTACCCCTCAATCCTTTTACTCATGATGACTCTGATTTGTTAGATGAAAACCTTGAGGATTTCATCTCGCCTATGTCATCCACTAAGGTTTGTTGTCACCAACCTTCAACAGTAAAAATTAATGTCTCTAACATTTATTATCAGAAACCTAAACCAATTGATGACAACTTAAGCTTAAACCTTTTAGTAATGATGACTTTGACATGTTAGATTTGAAGCCCTTCAAGACTTTATCTCGTCTAAGTCCTCTAATAAAGTTGATTGTCAACCATCTGAAACTAAGGATGTTAATGTGATTCAATCTCAACTCATTCTTTATCCACCCTTGCATAAGCTTCATCTTTCTAATAAACCTGAATTTACTCTTTATCCACCTAAACCCTATGTGTTGCAGCAATCTAGTAATATTACTGTCACTCATACATTATTTATACCCGTAATAATCCACAACCATTGCAACCAACTCCATATTCTTTAACTTTTCCTAACTTGCCTAGTGCTCCTTGTTTTCCCTTACACACAAAGGAGTATGATCCATTTGAACAACTTAAGAATACTCCTGCCAAAATTTCTCTTTGGGATTTACTTTAGAATTCACCAAATTATCACACCATCCTTTAGACTGCATTATAAAAAATAGTAGTTCCTCCTGGTACCACTCCCAATGATATGGCAACTTTAGTACAAGGAGTGAATAAAAGAAACTTAGACATCACTTTTCATCAATATGGCCTTCCTCCTTTAGAATTACGTAAACAAAATGAAGCTTTTATGATAATTGCTCAATTCAATCACATCGGTATCAAAATAACTCTTATTGATAATGCTTCTGCTCTCAATGTGTGTAGTGTGAATCTCCTTGGTTGATTAAACATTGATAAATCACAAATCAAACATGATTCCTTATCCATTTGAGGATTTGATAATACAACAAAGCAACCGCTTAGTGTAGTTACTTTTCCTATTACAGTTGGAGTGGCTACTATACAAAATCTTATCCATGTCATGCCTTATGATCTTTCGTATAATATTCTTTTAGGCTAACCATGGATTCATGAGATGAATGTAGTTCCTTCAACCCTTCACCGTATAATGAAATATGTTTATAACAACAATGTTTATCAAGTTGAAATAGACCCTGAGCCTGAAAGTTGCTTACACCTATAAAAAGGCACTATAAGTCCTCTGAGCACATTAATTCCAACATCTAATATAGAACCTCGTGATATTGAACAACAAGAGGAGGAATCAATATCTAAATTATTCAATGATGACCAGGGATCCTTAAAATTTACACCTTCATTCATGGGAGAACACATAACAGAAAAAATACGAGCAACAAGACCAAACCACTGTTATGTCCACTCAAAATTTGGAAGAATATTCTCAATCCTCTATCTCCTCTACTTTGGAAGAAAAGACAACATATACAACAAATTTTGATGAGATATACTATTAGCATCTGCCTAACTCGTAGGAAATGGAACAACTTCATGGGAAAGGTTATGCATTAGTGAAACAATTGGGATATACTGGTGAAGGATGTGAAAAACATGAACAAGGAATTTGTGTCCCTATAGAACCTAATATATAAGAGACAAAAACTAGGTTGGGATATTCTTTTTCTAAAACAACAAAAGATATTCAATGACCGTCCATAAATATCAACACTATTTCATGTCAACCAAAACACAAACTCACAATCAAACATCTTGAATTGCTTGGTAAAGATTCACCACTATCATGGAAATTTGTTGATAGTGATGAAAATATGAAACAAATGTTAGGATTTTATGATCACACAACTCTTACTCTCCTATGAAATAGGTCACTTGTGCTTTGGTAATTACTCATTAACATGACAGTGATATTTTTGAAACACCATATGCTCCTAAAATTCTTCAATCTAATGCACTCCCCTTAGGAGATACAATTGATGTGCCAATGGATATAAATGATCAAGAGAAGGTTATTAAGATTGGAAAATGTCTTATTGATGAAGAGCAATAAGATACTACTGCTTTGCTTCATGATTTTTCTAAAATATTTGCTTGGAAGTATTATGATATGCTAGCAACTGACCCAAAAATTGTGACTCATAACATCGTTCTTGTTGAAAATGCTAAACTCGTTCATCAAAAGATATGAAAAATGCATCCTAATATAGCCTTGCATATTAAAGAAGAGTTGGAAAATCTCCTTGATGTAGGCTTCATCTATCCCATTGACTATTCTCCTTGGATCTCAAACATTGTCACAGTTGCTAAACCTGATAATCGTATTAGGATATGCACAAACTTTCGTGACTTGAATAAAGACTTTTTAAAAGATGATTTTACGCTTCCTAATATTGACATGATCATGGATTCAAATACTGGCCATGCTTTATTGTCATTCATGGATGGATTTTTTGGTTATAATCAAATTCTCATCAACCCATATGATCAATACAAAACCGTGTTTACAACTGTTTGGGGAACATTTTGTTGGGTTGTCATGCCCTTTGGTTTAAAGAATGTTGGTTCTACTTATCAACGAGCTATGACATTAATATTTCATGATTACATGCATAAAATCTTGGAAGATTATGTGAATGTTCTCCAAAATATTTTTGAATGTATATGATAATATAACATGCGATTGAATCCAAAAAAGTGTGTCTTTGGTGTAGATAGTGGGAAACTCAAGTAGGGTTTGTTATATCTCATAGAGGCATTAAGGTGGACATGAAAAAAATGATGCCATTATTAACATGCCACCTCCTAGAAACATTTCTTAATTACACACATTACAAGGGAGAATTCAAGCTATCCATCATTTTGTTGCATCTTTAGCCGATTGAACATTACCCTTCACACATCTTCTAAAAAACAATGTATCTTTTGATTGGAATGATGAATATAAACAAGCCTTTGAAAGTTTAAAAGAATACCTTGTGAGTCCACCTATTTTACAACCTGCTATGCCAAACAAACCTTTCATTCTTTAAATAGAAATGTTTTCCCATGCTCTTGTAGCCTTATTGGCCCAACACGATGATCAAGGAAAAGAGCATCCTATTTATTATATTAGTCACACTTTAATTGATTATGAAAATTGATATTCACCAATTGAAAAACAATGTTTAGCTCTTGTATTCGCTACTAGTAAGTTGCAACATTATTTACTAAATGTTGAAATACAAGTCATCACAAAATGTGATCCCCTTAAACATCTTTTCAACAAAATTGATCTCTCTAGCCGCTTAGCTAAGTGGGTGATGTTGTTAACTGAGTTTGACCTTAAATTTCTTTCACAAAAAGAAATCAAAGGACAAGCCTTAACCGGTCACTTAGCTGATGCCCCTTCTCCTCTTGCTTTGCCTAATCATGACTCCTTTCCTAATGATAATGTCTTGTCCACTAATGTTACTACCTAGGAATTATATTTCAATGGATCTAAGTGTAGAAAAGGTTTTGGCATTGGAGTGGTATTAATCCCACTTGATGGCAAACCTATTCCTTTTTCTTATCAATTGAATTTTCTGTGTACAAATAACACTGCTGAGTATGAGGCATTAATCATAGGATTGCATGTTGCTTTAACTATGGGTGCCAAAGATATCAAGATATTTGGTGACTCACAATTAGTAATAAAACATATAAATGGTACATATCAAACAAAACATGAAAAATTATTAAAATACAAGGACCTTACAATGAAATTATTAGAAGATTTTGAATCATTCACCATTGATAGCATCCCATGAAAACACGATCGACATGTGGATGCAATGAAAATTTCAGCTTCTCCTATATCTCCACATGATCCTTCAATTGATTTCACCTTTGTAATTCACCCCATCATGAAACCCTCAATTGATGTTCGCTTAGAAGATCTCCTCGTGACAACTCAACATGTCTTGCTTGAATGGTGTGATACTCTATATAATTATTTAAAAGATGGTACTATTTATGAAGCTATCACAACTAACACTCACAATCATTTATGAAAACTTGCAACCAAATATGTCATCCTCACTAATGTGTTGTACCGACAATCCTTCAATAGTATTTTATTAAGGTGTCTTCAGGACTCTGAAATTCCTATATCCCTTGAATAGGCTCATGATGGTGCCCATGGAGTTCATTTTGGAGGATGTTCTTTAGTGCAAAAGCTTATTTGTATGGGTTATTATTGGAGACATATGGAAAAATATTGTTTTGAATATGTTAAGTGATGTCACAAATGTCAAGAACATAGTAATTTAATTCATGCTCCTGCTTTTGAGCTCTATACCCAAATTCCTATTTGGCCATTTTCAGTATGGGGATTGGATCTTATTGGAAAAATTTCACCATCTTCTTCTGCTGGACATACATTTATAATAACTGCAATAGATTATTTCATGAAATCGGTTGAAGCTATTCCTCTCTGATCAACAAATGCTGAAATAATTTGTCATTTCATATTGGAACACATAATTGCTCGCTTTGGTCTTCCTTCTGCAATTATTTTTGACAACATATAACTTCATTTAAGAATAATGAAGTAAAGAAATTTCTTGACACATTCAACATCAATTTTCTACACCTTATTATCTGCAATCTAATGGACAAGCTGAAAGCACTAATAAAATTCTTGAACGAATCCTAAAGAAAATTGTTAACAAAAATCATAAGGATTGGCATACACAATTTCATTATGTGCTTTGGGCCTACCAAAAAAGTGTTAAATTATCCATGGGTACTACACCTTATAATCTTGTTTATGGTACTGATGCAATAATTCCCTTGGAGTTAGAAATTCCTACATTGAGAATTTATCTTCAAGATCTTATTGATGACACCACTTATAAAGACCAATGACTACACTAGCTTGAGATGCTCAATGAAAAAAGTATTAATGCTCTTGAACATCTCCAAGCTTACCTTAAACAAATGCAATGAAAACACGATACTCATGTCATTCCCCACACATTTCAAAAGGGTGATTTCATTCTCTATGAGAATCAACACAATACTCACACTAATAATGAAGACAAAGATAAATTCAACCCCAATTGGTTAGGACCTTATATAATTGACACTAGTTATGGATTGGGTGCTTACATTATAACATAGCTCAATGGACCCCTCTTAAAGAACCAATTAATGTTGTGCATTTTAAATGGTATTATCTCTAATATTCTTGAATAGTATGATTAAAAAATGGTGCAGGAGCACCAACCAAAAAAATACAAGCAAATTTTTAATGTATTGTTTTTTTAATCTTTTTTTTTGTCATGTAAGGTCTAAAAAATCATTGATAAGGTGTAAGGGGACCTTTTTTCAGCTTTAGTTTAAAGTTGAATAAGCTAGGAATTATTTTTTGGTTGTTTCCTAAGTTTTTGGCTGAAATTCGAAAACATAGTGTGTTTTCAAACGCGTGTTATTTGGCCACTTTTGAGCTCGACATGTTAAACCTAACTATTTTTTTTGGGTTGGAAAGAAAGAGCCCGACATTTTTGAGTAGATGGGAGGTCTTTTGATGATGGCAGTTGTGGAAAATAAAGAGAAAACAATGTTTTTGTTGTGAACAGATTTGATTTTTCTGTGTTTGGTTGCATGGCAGTAAATATTGAAATGAAATAAATCTTTTCTGAGTTTCTATGGCATGTAACATGTCTTTGTAAAGTTTTGTTTTAGGATCTTTAAACAGTTTTTCCATCGCTTTTTGTATTTTATTAAATCTGTCTTTCTTTATTTCTGTTTTTGACTGGTGAAATAAACCAGAAACATGGAGTGTTAGTGTTGTTTCTGCTTGCACCAGGCAATATGGATGCAGGGGAAGCAATACTAGGCTCCAAACATTTAAATAGTGTACATAAAGTAGTCATTAGAGTTTCTTTTTGCAAGTTGGAGGATTGTTTCTAGGCAAGTTTGGGAACTCGGCTAGAAAATACAGTTAAGAGTGCAAAATCCCAACATGGCAGGGGTGGTATCTTTAAATCTGATTTGTATTGTGATTGAAGACAGTGCTAAGGAGGTGTAAAAAAGTAACCAAAAGTTTCTTTAATGCTTTTGTGGTTAGAAAAGGTAGAATAGGCCAATGAAAAGCCTTAAGAAACCCTAGGTTACCCTAGGTTGGATTTTTCCCCTGTATGGGCAGAAAAAGGCATCAATCTCCAAAGAAGCTGTCAGATCTTGGAAAAAGAACCAGAGAAACAATAAAAAGATTGGAAAAATTAGAGGGAATAGAAGAGTTCTATCCTGTCCTTTGAGTTGAGAGGGCTAAAAGGGTTTGAGGCTTGCAGCCTGCCCAAGAACCAAGAACTCTATTTTTTAGGAAACCAATGGAGAAGTGAAGCTTGGTGATTGTTTAAGCATTTGGAAAAGATGACTTTGGAGGCTTTGGAAAGTACCACACACCCCTGTAACAACATTGGAAGAGTGGAGGAGTGACTGGTCTTTTGAGGAATAAAAGGCTAGATAGTGCAAGTGGAAGAAAGAGTACCAAGTAATGTTTTGTAGTAGCAGATTTGCAATGATAGCAGGGTTGCTAAGGTAAACCGGGGGTGCCTTAACAAACAGAGGACCTATAGGTTGTAGGGTGAATGAATTAGCACCTAAAGGAGTTCTTAAGACAAAGACTCAAGCATTGCGATTGTGTTTTCTCAATCAACCCTCGTTCTATCAGATTGGTATCAGAGCAGTGAAAGATTTGGGAAGCAGTAGCTTATATGTCAGAGGAAGTTGAATCAAGTGAACCACCAAAGATGGTGACAAACACATAGTTAGCCAAGATGGTTGAAGAGCAAGAAGAGGATAACAAATCTCTAAAGGAAAGAATAGAGCAGCTTGAAGCAGCACTAAACCAGGTGAGACTGGAAGGCAAAGTGCCAAAAGAAGAAGAGGTTGCAGAGGAGGACAAAGTCCCTGAACTTGACCCTATTTTGGAGGAGGAGCCTTTCTTGAAGGCATTAAAAGCCCTAAGTGGAAGAGGACTTGAGCATGTACCACTATTCTATGGAAAGATGGATCCCAATCTTGTCTTGGACTGGATAGATGGCATGGAGAATCACTTCGAATGTGATGGAGTTATAGAAGCAAAAAAGGTGAAGGTTGCAAAATCAAGGTTGAGAGGA
Source organism: Sequoia sempervirens (assembly GCA_007258455.2). Lineage (NCBI taxonomy): Eukaryota > Viridiplantae > Streptophyta > Pinopsida > Cupressales > Cupressaceae > Sequoia > Sequoia sempervirens. The sequence continues at coordinate 22,776 of VDFB02115168.1, read as the reverse complement.
TCAGCGTTAACTTGGTGGAAGTTTATTCAGACTGAAAGGGAGAAACAAGGTAAGTAGCCCATATCAACCTAGAAAGGAATGGTTTCTAAAGTGAAAGAATCCTATATGCCAGATGATTATGAAATTTAGCTCCACAAGAAGAGGCAGAGTTTAAGACAAAAAGACCAAGATGTAAACACCTACACGGAAGAGTTCCAGAAACTTTGTTTGAGATCAAATGTGGCAGAAGATGAGAGCCTAAAAGTGGCTAGATACCTCAACGGATTGAAGTGGAATATATAGGAAGAGATGGCTTTGCTTAGCCCCAAGACAGTCCACCAATGTTATCAGCTAGCTATCAAGATTGAAGAGAGGAACAAAAGGAAGCATGATCAGTCCTCTAAGGGTAGAGGAAGAGGCAGAGATCAAAAAGGACAGCGTGGAGGTTACCAAGGAAGAGGTGGTGACCAAAGAAGCCAAGGTGAATCAAAGCTTACTGAGCATGGAGGTGAAACCTCATCAAGAGGAGGATTTAATAGAGGAAGAGGACCTCAAGGAGGTTCAAATAGAGGAAGAGGAGCAGGTAGAAGTAACTCCTACTTTTCCACCATGAAATGTTATAACTGCAATCAGCTAGGCCATCTAGCTTATAGATGCCCAGAGAAAGCTTCATCTAGCAACAAGAAAAGAGTAGCTTATGCACAAGAGGACACCGTGAGTGTAAAGACACCTGAGATTAGTCATATAGAATCAGAAGTAGGTGAAAGTCTGATGTTTAGTAGAGTGCTTATCAGACAACCGGTTAAGGAAGAACCCAAGCAAAGGAGAGCTTTGTTTAGAGCAAGGTGCAAGATATTGGGAAAGGTATGCAAGGTTATAGTAGATTCTGGTTCTACGAACAATATAATATCTAAGGAGGTAGTAAATAAGTTAAAATTATAGAAGTTACCTCATGCCAATCCCTACAAAGTCACATGGCTGAATAAAGGGCAAAGTGTCTTAGTGAATGAGTAGGTTACAGTGGAATTTTTGATTGGAGGCTACAAAGACAAGTTGATTTGTGATGTACTGCCCATGGATGCATGCCATCTTCTTCTTGGCAGACCATGGCAATATGATAGAGGTGATGTATATCATGGGAAGGAGAATACCATAGAATTCACGAAGGATGGAAAAACCTTCAAGCTACAATCGTTGATTGAGGAAGATGAAGGGCAGTCCAAGGTTCCTAATATCATGTTGAGCAGTGGTAAAGAGTTCATCAAGGATCTACACCAAGGGAATGAAGGTTATGTGGTCCTAATGCAATCCAAAGAGGAAGAAAAGGCTGAGAAGACAGTCATACCTGAAATAGTTCAAAGGCTGCTAGAAAAATACAAGAGCATTATGAGTGATGGAACACCATCAACCCTACCACTCAAGAAAGCAATAAGTCATCAAATTGACTTTATACCTGGAGCCTCATTGCCTAACAAAGTAGCATACAAACTGACCCCAGAGCAGAACCAAGAGGTGGCAAGGAAAATGGAAGAGTTGCTGAATCAAGCTCTGATTCAAAAGAGTATTAGTCCATGTGCAGTCCCAGTTGTTTTGAAAAACAAAAAAAGGAGGTAAATGGAGACTTTGTACTAATTCTAGAGCAATAAATAGAATCACAATTAGGTATAGATTTCCAATACCTAGGATTGAAGATTTATTGGATTGCCTTGGAGGTGCAAAATTTTACACTAAGCTAGATCTTAAGAGCAGGTATCACCAAATTAGAATTAAGGAGGGTGATGAATGGAAGACAACTTTTAAGATGAATGATGGTTTGTATGAGTGGAAAGTGATGACATTTGGCCTCTCAAATTCCCCTAGCACGTTCATGAGACTAAAGAATGAGGTGCTTAAAGATTTTATAGGGATTTTTGTGGTAGTCTACTTGGATGGCATACTGATTTTCAGTAAGACAACAAAAGAACATTTGAAGCATGTAGAGATGGTACTCAAAAGGTTGCAAGAAGAACAGTTGGCAATCAACCTTGAGAAGTGTGAGTTCTTCAAACAAGAGCTTGTGTATCTAGGTTTTGTGGTATCCAAAGGAATGCTAAAGATGGATCCAAGTAAGGTGGAAGCTATCCTAAACTGGCCTACACCAACCACAACAACTGAGGTAAGAAGTTTTCATGGTTTGGCTCAGTTCTATAGGAAGTTTATAAGGAATTTTAGTGGTATATGTGCACCAGTGTTAGATACAATCAAGGGTGGTCAGAAAAAAAAGTTTAAGTGGACACTAGAGGCTGATAAAGGGTTTGAAAAGTTGAAAAAAGAAGTGGCAACACAACCTATCTTGTTATTGCCTAGTTTTGATAAATTGTTTACAGTTGAGTGTGATGCAAGTGGAGTAGTAGTAGGAGGAGTCCTTAGTCAAGAAGGTAGGCCTGTAGCCTTCTTTAGTGAAAAACTCAATGAAGCTAAACAAAAATACTCCACCTATGATCTGGAACTTTATGCTTTAGTGCAGTCCCTTAGGAAATGGAGGCATTATTTACTGCCCAAAGAGTTCGTGGTCTTCACAGATAACCATGCACTCAGTTATATCAATACCCAAGAGAAGTTAAGCAATAGACACTTGAAATGGATGGAGTACATTCAAGCTTTCACATTTACCATTAAGCACAAGAAGGGACAGCAAAAAAAAGTGGCAGATGCATTAAGCAGGAGGATGTTGACAGTCCAAGAGATACAACTGAAAGTCATAGGATTGGAAAGTTTTTAGGATCTCTATGGTGATGATGCAGACTTTTCCGAAGCCAACAAGGTATGTTTAGACTTTGAAAATCATTTTCATAGTCAATATGCTGAGTATACATTGAAAAATGGGTTGATATTCAAGGGTAATCTGTTATGTGTCCCAAGAGGATCAATGAGGGAAAATTTGATCCAAGAAAAACACAATGGCAGTCTTAGTGGGAATTTTGGTATTAACAAAACTTTAGAGCTGGTACAAAGGTTTTACTATTGGCCTAAGTTAGCATGAGATGTTAGAAATTATGTTGAACAGTGTGTTGTTTGCATGAGAGCCAAAGGGGGAGCTAGCAATGTTGGGTTATATCAACCCTTACCTATTCCGAACAGACCATGGGAATGTGTGAGCATGGATTTTGTGGTGGGTCTTCCCAAGACTAAATCTAGTTTTGACAGTGTTTTTGTAGTTGTGGACAGATTTAGCAAGATGAGTCACTTTATTCCTTGCAAGACTACACACGATGCAAGCTATATCGCCCTTCTCTTTTTCAGAGAAGTTGTGAGAATCCATGGATTGCCATTGAGTATTGTTTCTGACAGGGATGTAAAATTCTTGAGTCATTTCTAGAAAACACTATGGAGCAGATTGTGAACTAATTTATCATTTGGATCAGGTTACCATCCTCAGACCGATGGTCAAACTGAGGTGGTTAATAGAGTGTTAGGTAACATATTGAGGTGCTTGATAAAGGAATATGGAAAAACCTGGGATATGGTGATTCCCCAAGCGAAATATGCATACAATGATAGTGTGAACAGGACTACAGGAAAAAGACCATTTGAAGTTGTGTATGGGATGCATCCAAGGGGAATTTGTGAGCTTAGAGACCTTGGAACAATGGAGAATAGGAGTGGACATGCAGAAGACTTCACTCAAACCATGAAGGAGATTCATGAGCAGGTTAAGAGGACAATCACAACAGCAACACAAAAGTTGAAGGACAAAGTTGATGAGTCAAGGAGAGATGTGCAGTTTCAAGTGGGTGATTATGTGATGGTTCACCTCAACAAATCCAGATTGCACAAGGGGATGTCCACCAAGTTGCAAATGAAGCAGGTAGGACCATGCAAGGTGATAGCTAAGTATGGAAAGAATGCATACAAGGTGGAACTTCCATCGGATTTGGGTATATCTCCAGTCTTCAACATTGCTAATTTGATCAGGTACAAGGGTACAATCAATGATGAAGTTCAGAACAGTCAAGAAATTTTTAAAGATATCAGTAATATACCCCTTCCAAGTCAAGAGAAAGCTCAAGCAGAGAAGGTCTTGGAGTCCAGGGTGAAGAAAGCAACACGACACAAGGCATATATGGAACACCTTGTCAAGTGGAAGGGAAAACCTGAGTCTGAGGCTACTTGGGTTGAAGAAGCAGATTTCAAGAAGCAAGGAATTGATCCATCACTGCTGACACCTCAAGTTCCTTGATCTTCATGCTGAGAGGGGGAGAATGGTGCAGGAGCACCAACCAAAAAAATACAAGCAAGTTTTTAATGTATTGTTTTTTTAATCTTTTTGTTTGTCATGTAAGGTCTAAAACACCATTGATAAGGTGTAAGGGGACCTTTTTTCAGATTTATTTTAAAGTTGAATAAGCTAGGAATTAATTTTTGGTTGTTTCCTAAGTTTTTGGCTGAAATTTGAAAACACACTCAGTGAGTTTTCAAACGCGTGTTATTTGGCCACTTTTGAGCTCGAAATGTTAAACCTAACTATTTTTTTTCAGGTTGGAAAGAAAGAGCCCAAATTTTTTGAGTATATGGGAGGTCTTTTGATGATGGCAGTTGTGGAAAATAAAGAGAAAACAACATTTTTGTTGTGAACAGATTTGATTTTTCTGTGTTTGGTTGCGTGGCAATAAATATTGAAATGAAATAAATCTTTTCTGAGTTTCTATGGCATGTAACACGTCTTTGTAAAGTTCTATTTTAGGATCTTTAAATATTTTTTCCATCGCTTTTTGTATTTTATTAAATCTGTCTTTCTTTATTTCTGTTTTTGACTGGTGAAATAAACTAGAAACATGGAGTGTTAGTGTTGTTTCTGCTCGCACCAGGCAATATGGATGTAGGGGAAGCAATAATAGGCTCCAAACATGTAAATAGTGTACATAAAGTAGTCATTAGAGTTTCTTTTTGCAAGTTGGAGGATTGTTTCTAGGCAAGTTTGGGAACCTGGCTAGAAAATATAGTCAAGAGTGCAAAATCCCAATGTGGTAGGGGTGGTATCTTTAAATCTGATTTGTATTGTGATTGTAGACAGTGCTAAGGAGGTGTAGAAAAGTAACCAAAAGGTTCTTTAATGATTTTGTGGTCAGAAAAGGCAGAATAGGCCAATGAAAAGCCTTAAGAAACCCTAGGTTACCCTAGGCTGGATTTTTCCCCTGTACGGGTAGAAAAGGCATCAATCTCCAAAGAAGCTGTCAGAGCTTGGAAAAAGAACTAGAGAAACAATAAAAAGATTGGAAAAATTAGAGGGAATAGAAGAGTTCTAGCCTGTCCTTTGAGTTGAGAGGGCTAAAAGGGTTTGAGGCTTGAAGCCTGCCCAAGAACCAAGAACTCTATTTTTTAGGAAACCAATGGAGAAGTGAAGCTTGGTGATTGTTTAAGCATTTGGAAAAGATGACTTTGGAGGCTTTGGAAAGTACCACACACCTCTGTAACAATGTTGGAAGAGTGGAGGAGTGACTGTTCTTTTGAGGAATAAAAGGCTAGATAGTGCAAGTGGAAGAAAGAGTACCAAGTAATGTTTTGTAGCAGTAGATTTGCAATGATAGCAGGGTTGCTAAGGTAAACCGGGGGTGCCTCAACAAACAGAGGACCTATAGGTTGTAGGGTGAATGAATTAGCACCTAAAGGAGTTCTTAAGACAAAGACTCAAGCATTGAGATTGTGTTTTCTCAATCAACCCTCGTTCTATCAAAAAGCAATGTTGTTTAAATTTGTTTGGTTCTTTACTAATACTTTCACATTGCTTCATTCTTAACAACTGATCATGTGTTTGTCTTGAACACTAGGGTAATTATTTAAGTTACTTTTATAATTACTTTATATTTTCATACTATTTAATTTCTCTTCTTATGTTAAATTTGATCCTTATAGGGTTTATAGGCGTATCTAATTTAAAATGCTTTATTTTCAATAATCATGTTGTATATAAGGTGAAACTAATTTTTTTTTTACATTTAGGTCACATCAATTATGTCAACATTAATTAAATAATTTTGTAGAAAAGTTATTCAATTAATCACATTTTCCATTTCAACAACTATTGTAAAACATCAAAGCCTCATAAATATATATATATAAGTTTTGTGTACATCTCAATATCATATTCAAGACCACTAGGGTCTATGAGAAACCACTTCCTTTTAGGCTCTGGCATCTGTGTCCTATCCCTTGGATGTCATGAGATGGTTGTGTGTGATCGTGATCATGTACTACTAACTCTGAGTGCATACTCTAGACCTTGTACTCATCCAAGAGCCACAAGCCACTCCTTTGCCATCTGATCTCTCTCTGCTCATAGCTATATTAGCTTTGCTACAGTCTCTCCACCTCTATTGGAGTCTAGGGTGACTATCCTGCACTCTTAGCTCAACAAAGTCATCTTCTCACACTCTCATATGTTGACCATAGCCTCGCAAAGGGTTTGAGAGATTCTGGCTCCTCCTCCATGATAGGTGGGGGCACGTAATCAAGTTCCATCTCCTCCTTGTCGAAGGATGTAGAAACTATCTCTGTGGTATCCTAATGATAGAACTCTCTCTAGTCTCTCATCACTCCTACAAGATAGAAATAGTACATAATCAGTAACATCATCATGATATATATACATAAAACATCAAAACTAAAATACATGCATAAAATAAAATATCATCACCTATATCTCCAGTAGGATGAGAAATGTCAACCTCATCCTCTCTAGGGGGCATGGAGGATGTGCTAGCCTCTCTTTGACTATGGACACCAATGTCTTCTTTGGATACTACATGTGATCTAGTAAGACGAGTGTGTGAGGACTCTCCTCACTCATGCTGATCCTTAATCACTACCTCATCACCCTCATTTAGGGGTGGCTCCTCCTCAAACTGATCCTCCTCATAGTCATTCTCATCCTCGTCTCCTATATCTTGGTCCTCATAGTCAAGATTAGCCTTTGAATCATAATCATCATCAATCACATCAATAAAAATATTTGCTAGTCTATATTGCACATCATTGACCCTCTCTTCTGGCTCATCTCCCCCATCTGGTACTGCTCTTGGGTCACTTATTAGAATATCCATGGGATATGTACATGAGCTGGTCATGATGCTATCCACCACTCATGCTCATCTGTGCTACCAACATCATCTGCATCGGACACTGGTGGTTGGTCGTCAAATGATGCATTGGATTCACTCTAGACAACATGGTCTATAGTGAGTTGAATCATATCACCTAGCCTTGGGGCACTCTACAAAGACCTCTTGATGAAGGGGCACACTCTTGGTGATTTGTGCACTTGTCCAAACTATTGCATGACTCGAACATAATAGAAAGGATGTACAACATAGTCATGCTGACCAACTAACAATCTGTCTCTCTACATCCTCCTTAGTTGTGTGGGATCTGGCCACTGTAGTGTTAGTAGATAGGGTCTCCACAAGACCTCGTCTACCTCCAGCTAGTCAAATCTCACCCTCCAAAATAATACATCACCATACTGCCATAGGTGTCATAGAGGATAATTGAATGCTCAGGGATATCCTACCGCTATCATACATGGGAAATCGACAGGCCTAGTTCATATGATATGCTTAAGGCACCACACCTATAGAAGCATACAATGCACCATACTGTCTATCTCCTAATAAAAAAATTGAACACAATCATAATACAGATGTGCTATGATGCACCGTCTCCAAGCGTACACTCTCCATTCCTTGTACATCCCTCAAATCAAGTGAACCAATCCTCCATCAAGATGTGTTGCTTTTCCATCAGGATTGAAAAATAGATCCACCATGTGCATCATAATCCATCTCACTATGGGGGCACACAAATATAGTAGCATGGGAAGCTTGATTCATGCTCTCACACGCTCATCATGAACACATCCACATAAGCAATACTATATATCCCTCTTCATCTCGCAGAATGATTGATCACCTTGGAAATATACCTACTCTCCCCAAATTGGAACTTGGAGAATCCAGTGTACATCCTCTAATGTGATGGTCATCTCCCAGGTCAATAGATGAAATGTGCATGTATTGACATCCCAGCGCTCGCATAGGGCCATCAACATGGCATCATGGTATCTCATAGGTGACATCAGATATGCCCAATAGATGCCTACTACCTATAGATGCTCCATATCCTCTGCTGATAGTGTTGGAACATGATCTCTAAGAAAAGTAAGTTGCCTCCCCCCTAACCATTGTCACAATCACGTAGGTCCCTATCCAAATCATAATAATACATTCTAAAATTCCTCTAATATCCTCAAAATTTTACATAATTCATCATGCAAGTGTGATAAATTTCATCTAGTGTGCTTTCCTAAAGTCCCTAGACACTTTAGAACTCTTTTGGGACAGTTCACAGAGAAACGAGACACTTTGCGAACAAAAGGGACACTTTGCAAACAAATGGGACACTTTGCAAAAAAAGGGGACACTTTATGAACTTTTTTTTCCAAGATCCTAAATCAACCTATAAATACATTAAAAATCATTAAATCATTATAGAATCACTAAGTCAAAGCTGCAGAATCAACTCACCTCATTCACTTGCTCCCCACATGCTACTTGCTCCCATAGCTCCTCTAGTCGCGAAGGTGTATAATCTCGTCCACTCGACATCTTCTCATTTCACTTGTCAGTCTAAAGCTACAAGAAGGTAAAATATAATAGTAAGTAACAAATTAATCTCCTTTACCTCTTTTAATCTATTTTCATCCTCTCTCACTCTTACACATTAGCTTAGGGGTTATTTTCTTTTAAGCATTTATAAAGTGCTTCTTCTTCAAACTAACATAATGAGAGCTAGGGAAATCCATTTTCGACATCGTTTGATGCATCAAAAATGTGATTCCACACTCTATATTATCAATCGTCTATTGTTATTGGTATGGTACTTGGAAATTCCCTATGATACGATGTTTCTTATTTGACATGGCTAGATTACTACCTTAATTCCACCTCCATAAAGCAAGACAAATCAATGAGGGGCATACATATACCCTCGAATTTGATGTCTAGAAAGTTAGATATAAATTTTTTTGGACCACTAATGAATGTGTGTTGCAGGATGCCGTTCCTAATGTTGTTGCTTTGTAGATAACCACATTAGGGGCTTCATTCTCCTATCTTTTGAATGAGTATCTGTTTAAAACAATGTGCACTATTTAGAGTCCTTTAGCTTACATATGCACGTAGAGTCATAGGGGTGCTAAAGTGGGGGATAAATGTAGCATAGTAAATTGGACACTCTTGAGAAAAGAGACAATTTAACTCTTAATTTGGACCTAATTTCGAGTACCCTTGCATTAACCATTCTTCAAATAGCATTTATAGACCCCTAAGACCCATTATTTTTTAACTAGAGGCCTGTTTTGCTTGAAAAATCATCTAAATTCTGATAAACAACACTTAATTCATTCACATCCCAAAAAATTGCCACCAAAAATTAATAGTGGGACCCATTCACCACCTTGGGTGAATGAGTCTGCTCTGGTGGCACCCATTTGCCATAGGTGACAAATTAGTCCCTTTTGGGGGAAATTCAAATTTGAGCAGGAATTCAATTAATTCAACTTTATAATTTGGAGAATGCCAGCCTCTCAGGTCTAAATAATGGGAAAATTAGGTATTGTTGTATATAAATGCATCCTTTTAATCATTTTTCACAATCTTTAGTCATTTTTCACAAGCAAAATCAAAAGTCAAGAATTAAACATCTTCCACAATAAGTTTTATCAACATTTTCTACAGCAAAGTTGAAGCTTTTGGACAACAAACTAGGGTTTTTGTAGGTATTAAAGCTCACTTTCCATCCAATATCTATCATTGGAAAGGGTTTGTGATGGATTCCTATGGTGAATCATGGAGAAATCTAGGTTGAGGAGATGCAACTAGCCATCAAATCACACCTAAGGACTTGTTTTCAAAGTGATTCCATATTCCATTACACTCTACCTTCAAATTTAAGGTTTTCATTACACTTGCATGTCATTTATTTATATTTTATATGTTGTAGGGTTTCTTGGGATGAATATTTACATCATTCAATCACTTTTATTCATCCTATTCTTGTACAATAGGATAGGATCTTGTCTTACTTCAGATTTTCCTAGTCTTTAACACAATTAAGGCTTAGGTTTTATGCATATTTTATCTATTCAAGGTTTAAATACCCAAATAGGGGTTTGACTAATGGAAAATCCCCATTAGACAACAAACTTTAAGTTGTTTTATAGGGATTTTTTGAGATATAGATTTGGGTCTCTGTCAGGAATTGTTGTATAGGTGTTAAGGTTTAGATCTCAGATTTGAATTTACAAAAATACAGGAAGGGATTGATTCACCATGGATGGTGAATGAGTCCTCCTAGAGTTATATTTCATAGTTTTTTGAAGATTCTAGCTTACAGTGAGTAGAAATCATTTTCTGGGCAAAAAACCCTAATTTGAGACTATTCACCCTAGGTGGCGAATGAGTTCCAGTCACACATAAAGTCACATTTTTCACATTTCTAGATTGATTTCTAGTCTTCATCAAAATCATAGGTGCACACATTTTTCAATTTTAGTTTTTTGTTAATCCTAGTTGCATTTTTATTTATCATTTTAAGTCTTTTGTATATCCCGCTCTGTTTTCAAATATTGCATATTACATTCATAAATAGTCATTTGCATTACTTAGTTGCATTCATATCATTTAATATAGCATATTTCATCCTTATTTGAGTGAACCCTACAATTTTGTGTTGGTGGAGTGTGGCCTAGAGGATTCTATCTCTCCTTTTAGATGACAGATTCTAAGAGTGTAAGAGAAGGACATAGAACCTTCCTCTCCCATTTCACCAATACCCAAAGTTGTTGGTTCACAAAGGACCACAAAAATTCACCCTCAAAGGAGTACAAGAACCCATGCAAAATACTACTTCACAAGATGCTAGTCCTAGCCTTCTAGTTCCACCCACTTCCACCTCATCCATCTCATCCACATCATCCATTTCATGTTTTTCCACCTTTATAACACCTACAAAAAGTCAATAATGTTACTCGATTTACCTCATTGATCCAAAGCATGACATAATAGATCCCCATTTATTTCAATATCAAGGTACTCCTTGTGATCCCATTCCATCTCATGATCCTATCCTTAAGTCCATCCAAGAAATCCTTCTAGATAACAATGGCATCCAAGATAAATCTATATTTAATTAAGATCATATCTTTGATCAAGATCCTACCATTGATCAAGAAATATAAAATGATCCCCTTTCATTTCAAGATAAAGTCATCCCTTCCATACCAATTCATGATCCAAGTCTCTCAACTCAATGCCATAATCCTACTCCATCAACTCTATTTCACAATCCTATATACCATCTCATAATTTTACCATATCCAACCCATTTGATGATCTTAGAATATCCATCTCATATCATGATCCTATCATACTACCTCCATGGTATGACCCTAGTCCATCACAAGAAAAAATATTTCCATCCATTACCTCATGCAATGATCCCCTTCCTCTAAGTCAAGATCAAAGCAACCCTTCATCTGCATGTCATCATTCCCTTCCATCTTATAACCAAGATAAAACTATACCATCCACCTCATCCCATGATCCTGCCTTAAGTCAAGATCAAAGCATACCTTCATCTTCATGTCATGGTACTAATCCTCCACAAGATCCCATCACCCATATCCAAGACACCCACAAATTCCCTACTTATCAATTGGGTTCCTCCAAGATCCTATCATTCCTTCCATACCATACCCTCCTCAAAAAGGACTTGGATCTTGTTTTCAAAACAATAAGTATCTCATTGGAAAAAAATATTGTCAAAAAATTCATTATCAAGGCAAAGGGTTAGGCCTACATAAGAAAGGAGTATTAGAACCCATCCATAACTAAGAAAATCCTAATTATCATGGCCTTGGCTACAAGTCTCTAGATGTTGGCGCTCCTTCCCCCCATCCTAAATCCAAAATCCCTCCACATAAATCCAAATATTCTCCACATTACCCATCCTAAAAATCTATCTTAGGCCCTTTTATTCCAAATCCAAATCCTTCATCCCTTTCATCAATTTCGGGTCCCTATGTCAGAAAACAAAGTCCTTCATCCTCTCCATCCATCTTGGGTCCTTACATTCCACCACCTATCACTCCTATTCCAAAATTCCATTATCCTCTCTATCCATCACCTCATATCCATAATCAAGATCTACAAAGGCACACACCCTTGAACCTTTTCCAACATACCTACACCAACGTATCCATAATATATCCACACCACTCATATCCATCTGCCAATCCCATTGCTCTTGGAAGCAATTTGGATGTCAAATCTCAAACGCATAAAGCCAAAAATCCACAAAAATTAAAGGATCAACATGTCCCATCTAAAAGACATGTAAAAACAAAGAAAAATATGATCCAAAATAAAAAAGATAAATCCCAAAGGCCACAAAGGCCCATGAAGCAAAAATCAAAGGAAAAAACCATGTAGATTCCAAAAAAACTCATAGAATCAATGCATCCCAAAGAAAAATTAGAATTGGCATCCAAAATTGCTTATCCAAAAGCTTTATCCAATCCTAAGTCCTTCACCCCATATAATAATCCTTTATCACCTCCATCCATTTTGGGTCCTTATATCCCAAAATCCATATCTACTCCATCTATGTCTCCAAATTCAAAATCCACTTCTCTTTCACAACTCCACCACCCTTCAAGGTGTGTGCTAATGTTGATCTTTCCAACATTTCCATCCACTCATCTACAAGTCAAGATTCCATCGACCCATCCATTATCCAACATCCATATTTCATCCTTCCATCCCTCTTATCCAATCCTTCGCATAAATCCATATCCCTCACCATCTTCCCATCCATTTCATCCCCCTTACCATCATTCTACCAACCTCTATGAGCATACCCACAATTTTCCATGGTCCATTATACCACATCTTCAAGGGATACCATCCATGGAACTATATTGTTGAGTCCTCCCTTCATCTCCCTACTATGCATCTACCATCTTCCAAATCTGCTTATCCATATCCTATTTTCAAAAGAATTCAAAAAAAAGAGAAAAGAAAAATAAAGAAAAATAAAGAAAAATAAAAATAGTAAAGATAAATCATTCATCCAATGGTGAAAAAAACTTCTTGTGGTTCCTTGGATAAGTACCATGATGAGAACCTAGCAAACATGCATCATGTGTAATCCATTACCCTCTTGCACTCTATACTTGGGGGAAAGTTTCATCCATGCTATCCTACCTATCACACTCCCCCTTTATCCCTCATGTCCTATCCATTATCCTACTTACATTCATCCCCCCTTTTCCCTCATTTTATCTTGAAAAGGCTAAGGATCTTCATATACTTCATGCATTATATCCTTCCACCCATCTTATCCTAACCATATCATTCATTCCATATCTACCATCTTATCTAAATCAATCCATCCAACCTTCCCATATGTGATCTTGATGAAGAGCCTAGGGGTCAAATATCCATGCATCCATATCCTATCCAAGTCACCATCTCTTTTCACCCTTGGTGTTGATAAGGTTAGGGGAAAAATATATACATGCATGCTTTAGACAATGCAAGTATTACTTCCTCTACCATTCATGTCCTTTATGCCCTATCCTTCCATATTATACACCTCTCATCATCTTCCATCTATGTTTGCACTACCTCTAGTGTGGGGTATCTTAGTACTTTGAAACTAGTCCTTGGAGCTCCATCTTCCTATCCTCCATCCACCATCATCCTACCTCCCATCACCATCCATTATCCAAAGTCCTCTCTCCTATACATGGAATTCCTCCATCCTTCCATCATTTACCATGTCTTGGTCCTCCCTTGTCATTGGATCTCATTCAATTCTCCTTCCAATCTTATCTTATCCAATCCATTTATATTCTATCCTTCCAATCCACCCATCCCCAAGCCATCCCAATATAGTCCATCAAATGCCATCAATCATAATCCATGCAATCCAATCTTGCAACCTAGTGCATCATTCAAAACATTCCTTGGATTTGTTTCTAGCCTTGCTATGAACCTCGATCCTTTAGTCACATTATCATCATAGGGATATGTATTTCCCTCTCCTCAAATTGTTTTGAGATGTGTCCTTCCCACATCAAACAACGTCTTCATCGTCATCAATTAATATATAAATTAGTTTTTAGCTTGACTTGGAGCATAGTCCTTGGTTGCATTTGGTTTTTTTGTGCATGCTTGCTTGTTGCTTGTGTGTTTTTTCATTGTTTTCATTCATCATGGTCTTACTCTATTGTCATAGGTGCATCATTGTCTTATATATCATGGTCTTATAAGGCATATGTTTGCACTTGACCTTTTTGATCACATACTTGGCATATTGTCATCCTAGTTCCTTATACCTTGGTGCATAACATAAAGTAAAATATCAAATCTAAGTTGCTCATATCATTGCAACATGATGATATTCCATCCTCCTTCTCCATTTATCTTCATCATCTTTATCTATTTTCCTCTATCCTTTTATCCTTCATCCTTTAGTCCTCTTATCATTCTTTGAACCTTCATGTCCTCTCGAGGGGGCATGCCACTACCTCCTCATCCTTCCTCATAATTGCTAGTGACTAGAGCATCATGCTTCTAGTCCTAATCCCTTTCCCACCCTCTATGTTTTATTCTTTGAAATGATGTTACTTCTCTTAGTCGCAACATCATCTCAAAGAGAGGCAAAATGTAAACACTGAAAAATGTCCTAAACTTCTGAATGCCATTTTTCATATCAATTCCTCCTTCTACTTGCATAATTAAATAATTTTAATTATTTAATTATCTTCTAAGTCATATTCCTTTATTAATTAAATAATTCTTAATTATTTAATTAATTCATTTTCTCCTTATTCCTATCTTGATTAATTAAATAAATTATATTTATTTGATTACGTCACTAAATAATCCTTTCCCCTATAATTAAATAAATTCCTATTTATTTAATTATTTTCCACCTTTCCCTTTGATATTAAATAATTATTTTAATTATTTAATATTTTTTCCTTCACTTTTCAATTAAATTGTTATTTTAATTAAAAGTCAACCTATCACATGACTTCTATAATTAAATAATGCTTTTATTATTTAATTATTCACCTCCCCTCCCAAATTAAATAATTTAATAATTATTTAATTTTCTCCTACAACCTCATTATCTGTGCTATTCTTATCTTCTCTTGTCTCATTCATTTTCCACCTTTGATTGAATTATCTTATAATTCAATCTTGGCCATTCATCCTTATCATTGCCCTAATTTTGGCCCTAACCCTATTTTATACTACAATTTTCATTCTTGGCCATTGATTAAGGCATTTTATTTACATTCAATCTCAACCTTTCATTCAAAATTGTCTTTTCTATAAAAGACCTTTATCCTTGTCATTTTGACATCTATACTCTATCTACATGTAGACATGAACATCTTTTAAGTTAATGTCATGTTGCTAGAATCATGAGCAACCACATTCAAATCCTCAACAACTCAACATGCTATATTCAATATTTTGAGGTTTGCATTACATTTGGTTTGATTTAAATTATGTTTTATGCATATTTCTATTTCTATCCATTTAGCTTGCATACAATACCCATTTGGCCAATTCCTATTACCACACAAAAACTTAGATTTTTGACTAATTCACCTAGCTTGGTGAATGAGTCCCACTCAACATTAAAATAATATTTTCCAGCATTTCAAACCTCCTTCTAGCCATCTCTAGATCTCCAAGTGCACACAGTCCTTTTTGTAGCTTTCTATTTTGTTTCATTTGCATTTCTAGGTCATTTAGTGAAAGTTTGCATTGAATTAGGGTTTTTCATTTCATCTTACATTCCAACTTGCATTGCATTTGTCTTTCCAAGTCTTTACTTGGTGGTGAACCAATTTTTAGCTTACAATAAGCCCCTAGAACAACCTTATTACAAGATCTCTTTCTCCTTTGCATTGAGATCTCTAGGGTTATCTTTGAATGAAATTGGAAAGTGGGTGTGCTCTATGTCCTAAAACCATATGATAGCACTGTACCAATTTTTCAATATTTGAATTCCTTTAAAGGAAACAAGCTTTGATACTAATTGTTGAACACCCAGAATACTGGGGGGGGACACATCAGTATTCCTTTAAACCATTTAAACATTTAAACATCCAACTCACATAACATATTCTATTATAGTAGTGAAGGAAAGAATGAAAACATCCAACAACATCACACAAAACATGAATACCATGATTTTTATGTGGAAAACCCAAAATGGGAAAAACCATGGTGAGGATTAGATCACAATTTATTATAACTGGTTATAGTATATTACAAAAGTGCTCACTATAGGTGGACTCACTATCCAAGAGGACTTACTTCCCACTGAGAAAAAGAGATAGAAGAGATCATGGCTCACAACTAGATTTGAAATTTTATAATTTCATCTAACACATGCATGAAATACAGTTCCAATGAAGCTCAAAATATAGACTAAAAAATCTTCATATTGATCTTAATCAACACTCTTCTCTACTTTGTATTCATTGTATATTTACACAATTCGTATCCACTTACTCTTATCACATGTCACCACTAACAAAATATCAAAAAAGTTCCTTCATATAAATTTTCTTCATCTACAATATCAATTAGGTTAGCCTACTTAGATGTAATAAGAAAAAATGTAACTTGTTGGCTCAATATCCATACACACATGCTTCGTGCCAAGATTCAAACCTCATGGAAATTTGAAATAGGTCAGAATGGACCCAAAATAGCACCGACCTAATGGATAAAAACATGTTCAACCTCCGCAACACATCCAACTCATTAGGTTAGCACCAATAATGACCTAATTACAAAATTTATGAAATATACACCCACATTCAGACGCATGGACCTCCAAAATCTATGCCATCTAGAATACACAATCAAATGACACCTGTCAAAATCTCCACAACTCCACAAAGAGAAAATCTAATCCATCGATAAGTGTTGATTTAGTGGAACATATGTACTAATTTGGAAAAGTCTTGTAACTGCAAACCAAACTTCTATTACTAATAACTCCAAAAAGAAAAGCCAAAAAAAGACATGTGAAACTCTAGAATTAGGATCTTCTATCAACCAAAAAATTATGTTAGAAGCATAGAGAAAAATCTTCATCATCAAACCAATGCAGACCCAAATATTGGATCCCATGTACACAAAATCACCTAAATTGACACTTAGTCAATTTCCACAATAATTGTCTTCACTGGATCAAACCTTATTACAAAATTTCCTTTCACTATCATCCTCGAAGATATTCAAGCCTTCCAAACTGGTCTACACAATGGTCTTCATAATAGAATAAAATTTTGACATTAATGAAAATAGTGCAATGTATAACTATTCACTTTGTGCTCATCCCACATGGTAATGTTGCCAACAATTTTGAAATCAATGACATCTCCTTATTCTTCCAACAATCTCTGCCATTGTCATTGATGCCAACATGCCAAAATTATCTCCAAAATTATTCTCCCCCTTTGACATCAAGGGAAAAGGGAACATACAATAGTCTTCTTGACATACTGAATCTCCCCATCACAAAAATATCCTTATGCTCAAACTGAAAAACTAAAAAACTAAATGAACTCCCCCTAAGGGAGCTATAAACCATAAAGAGAGCTATAAACCATAACTAGTTCAAAAAATTTAATTGGAAAAAAATTTACACCATCACATATGTACATTGGAGTATGAAACAACAAATTGAAAAATCATAAATACAAAATTATTGTCAATTGGAGGAAGTTGATTCTTGGAGCTTTGCAAGATGAACTTTCCATTCTTGTTTTGGGTATGTGTAGGATCATGATGGCCCAAAAAGTGGCGATATGTAAGTGATATGATGGCCCATGTGGTTGACAAATTTTTTCTTACAAAAAATTGGTGAAATGAAAAGGGTTTTTGTGTTGATATTCTCAATCTTCCACCAATATAAATTATGCTTTACTTTGAATTTAATAAATAATTATTATTCATTTTCTATTTGAATTATGACCAAAGTCTTGATTGAAAAATCTATAGCTTTCAAACGGTAGATACATTTTTGAATCAAACATGCCACATTCTATGCTTGTATACTATAGGATTAAAAGGGAGAGAGTTGAATTTCATGAATTTTTTAATCGTTATGTACGATATTCATAATAATTAATTTACTTGGAAAAAAATTACAAAAAAATATGCATCACATCGAGACATGAGTCCCCCACGCATATCTAAAATCTTATAAAAATATTATCATTTTATTGGTGGTTAGGTGGCTTTACAAACACCTCTACTATTTTTTCCCTAAAAATTTAAGTACTATTGCATTGAAATTTCAAATTTACCAAATAGATTTTGAAAAAAAACCTATAGTTTAGAAACTATATCCACTTTTCACAGACTATTCTTACATATTTTTGAAATAATATAGATAACTTATTCAAATTTTTACGTCAAGTTGCCTAACTCTGATTTTTCTAAATTTTTCGCCACTTAAGGGCTTGTTTTTTCCATGATGATCCTGTACATACCCTTTTCCATCCTCTCAAATCTTCTTGGCTATGCCAAGAATCTTGCACCGTGTCTCCAATTCCATTAGACATTCTTGCCCTTCTTCAAGAGTGTTAGGTACCAAATTGATCTTTGTAGCTTTATCAAAAATTATTAGGGCATTGGAAACAAACATGAACTTTGAATTCACTTAGTCCTTGAGGTTCCTAAATGGCATAATTATTTTCTATTTTTGACCAGGTTGCAGTTGGAAGCATTTCTCATGTAACTCTTTTATGGCAGATCTTGTGCTTCCATCTAGGTCATGCACAGGGTCATATACACTAGAAGCTTTGTCTGTGTATGACATAATTGAGTCTATTTAATCTTTAATTCTCTTTGTGGCTCTAGACCACTTCATACAAAATTGAAATAAAGCTTTGGCCTAAGCCACACAAGCCTACACACCTTTGAGACTATCCTAAAATTTGTTGTGTGCTTGTGCACACTTCTTTGTGATTTCTATTAGCCTCTTGTCATCCATTTTTCTTGTCTATTTCTTTCTCAAGTTTTTCTTTCAATCTAGAGGCATAATCTTTAAATGAATCAATCAAAAAATTTAGATTTTCCATACTGAAGAGTGAATTATCAATTTTTGCATTGAGTATGGCCTCCTATAAAGTCTTTAATCCCTCCTCAATTAGTTCACCACTCTTCTAATACATTTCAATTATTTCCTTCAAGGAATATGCATGGAAGACATCTCTTAGTTGTAGCTTGTGGAGTGGAAAAATCTTGGCTAAGTCCACATTCCCCTTGTGCATGGGCAGTTGTAGCAATTGTGTAGACAAGATTCTCAAATTGCAACTACATGTTTAACAGATTCTTTAGAGAAACTTCGAAAGAGCCAGAGGATTCATTAGTTTCCTTTACATCTTCCTTTGCATTCTTCTCTTCTAGCTTCTTCTCCTTCTCATTATCACTAGTATTAGCTGGTGTCTCTGCTTCTTTCTTTTGCTCATCTCTGGAGGCATCTTCATTCCTCTACCAATATTCTTTCTCATATCTCCTTCACTAGTAGACTTATCTTTGTTATTTGGAGAGATAATTGTCTCTAGTTGGTCTTGAATATTCTCACCAACTATTTCAATTACTAGAGGAGGAGTTTGATTTCCCTTGGAAATACTACCCTTTACAACATCTTCTTTGTTAGTTGCATCCTTCTCAACACTATTATTTGCATCAACACTTTCTCAAGTTTCTTCCATAAATGGAAGAACATTATCTTGAACACCTCCTTTAGTTATCTGCTCATGTTGAGCACCAATTTTTTGTGTATATTCTTTTGTGTTCATCTCTAGAGCAGACATCTCCACATGCATTTCTTCCTTGTTCTTGAGGGCCATTCCTATCCTTTTTGCTAGGTCTACAACCTTTTCTATAGTTTCCTTCTAGAGCCTTTCGACATCATTTTGATCTTGGCTCATATGGGTTGTCACCCTTTGATTTTTTCTCAATTATTTACTACACAGTTTAGCCAATATGGCTTTATTTTCATCAAATAGAGTAGAAATTATCTTCTCCAATGCATAGGCCTTCAATTTGGCCTCTTCTTCTATATCTTTCTCTCTTATTTCCATCAAAACATTCCAAAGTTTGCAGGTAACTATTTCTCTATGTTCTGCATATCTACTTCAAGAACTATGATATATTTTATGATAGCTTCTACTATGGTGGAATTACGCACCTCATCAAGATCATTATACAATTCTTCATTTTTCTCTAACATCTCATGTTGTACAATACCATTAAAAATTGCATCAAGTTTCATATGACTGTTTTTTTCCTTGATTCTTCCTCTTTTCTTTTGTTGTCCTTTTCTTGCTTGCTTCTACCTTCTTCTCTCTCATGTGAATTTAATGAATACTTTCTTTTCCTTTTCTACTTCCTCCTCTTCATCAATATACACTATATATCAACCTTTTTTTTCCTTGAACTTGCTTCACTCTATGAAGCTTCATATTTTCTTTTACATACCATTTGAGTTCTTCTTCTTCAACATTAATTCCAAAATATTTCTCTCTAATATCTTTCAAGTCTTAACTCTTCTTTTTATTGGGAAAGTTGGGTGTGCTACTAGAGCAACCTTTTCTTTCTTAGGCCTTATTTTCTTCTTTATCAAAGAAGTTTTATCTTGTAAGGAGCACCAGTCTATTTTGTAGGTGTGCTTGTCTCCTTCCTCTTTCTCCCATTGGATGAAGGCATAGTCCCAAAGGAATTCTGAGTAGTTGATAGAGTGGTAGCTGCTCTACTAGATCTCCTCACACTTGATGATCTTCGTAGAGCTCTAGATTTAGCCTTAGCTACCTCAACTTGTTCTGGTGTGAGGCCCATTGCCTCCACAAATTGTGCAATCATTATGTCCACATTATTCCTTACTTGTGGCTTCCTTTGCTCCATGTGGACCTTTATTGATTTTTCCTCATAAGTTCTAAATCTCTCCTCAGTGTTGTCCTTAGGAATTTTTATCAAGATGTTAGCCAATCCATTGATTTCATTTGTATAAAAATCATACCCCAATTCTAGAATCCACTCTATCCTGGGTTCAACAACCTCCATTATGCATTCATCTTTTGTGACAAGAAAGGTAATCTCATTTTGATACCTCTCCACCAACTGCTTTGTTATCCTTTACCTTTCCTGTAGACATCTTCTCCTAAAAGATTTTGAAGAACCCCTAGAGGGAATTATTTTGATATTTTGCATCTCTCAATCCAAACAAATAATCTCTAATTTGATGGGCTATAAGTCTATCTCATAGCCATAATTCATTCTTTATTCTAGATAATTCATTCAAAAAGTAAAATAATATACAGATGATTAAAGTTCCAAAACTAAAGGCATAATTGGAATCCTTGGTTTTCTGTGGGTTTTCTTGCAACTAAAGTCTCAACAATTCACATAAATAATAAGTTTCACCCTTCTCAATCATCTCATATGCCATGTTGATGGCGGTAGTAGATACAAAGTTCTCTCTATTGGTGAAATATAGTTTGTAGCTTATCATTATAGAAGTTTAGTTGACTATAACATTCTTTATGTCTTTGATGGTCAAAGTTCTCTTGTCATATTTCACTCCTGTTCGTTCCATCACAATCTCATATTTAACAGATTTGAGAACCAATACTAGTTCGGTTGAGTATAGACCAGTCACAACCCTAATTTCTTCTTTGTTGATTAAGTGTGAAATGTCTAGCTAGAGGAACCTATCATGAATTATTCTTAGGGTGTATCTCACCCATTCATCCACATAACAAAGGATGGGAAACCTATTCCATACATCAAGAGACTTCTCTGTTAGAGCCCCAAACTCTAATTTGATCTTGAAATCATCATCAATGAGCTCATTGAACCATACATCATTTAACTTTGTGTGATTATATTCTTCCATTTTGATATGAATATAAGCCCTAACATCCTCTAAGTGCAAAAATCCAAATGGAATGTGCAAAAATTCACCATTCATATCATCCATTAAAGATTTATCGAGATGCCTTTTAAAATTAGTTCATGGACTCTCTGAGACTTCTACCACTTGTGGTGTATACATCTTTGCAAAAAATTGAAAATTCTTTCTGAAACTAGGATAAGTAGAAAATACAAACACCTTTAATTACTTTCCAACTAGGGTTTTTTTGTGCACCGAAACTCAATCATCTTAGTCACTCCAGTTCGCTTCTTCACTACTCTTGTCTTTCTCAAATGCTCATTACAAATGAAATTTGATCAAGTAAAATCACTTATAAACCTTTCTCTATGACCTAATTCACCATAAATGCTTCATCTCATAAATTTTTCAAAGGCTTGACTATATCCATAATCAACTTCAAACACTCTGCAATCCTCCACATTAAGATATTTTCTTTCAGGATCTTATCCATTAGGTCAAGTACATTGAGCTACACCATATATCCACATGTTGAGGCATCATTACCACTTATTTGGTGGGGTGTTGAAATATTTCTATTAAATATCCCCTTGAGTTAAAGCTCTCAAATTAGTTTTTAGAGGAAACATCTACACTAGATGCTGGTGTACAAATTCATCCTTAACCTCGGTCTCTTCATTCTTTTTCTAAATCTTGTCCATCTCCTTCTTTGTCTCCGTCAAATCAATTTTTTATAGGTTGGATCATTCATCTTCACTAGGT